>JAGFPH010000119.1:314483-328403 GCA_018207615.1 Philaenus spumarius | reverse complement strand
TTATCGAGCATCTATGTCCCTAGAGGAAACTACATACCAAATTTCATTCCAATACGTTCGGTAGGTTTTGATAAATCGTGATTTAGTAACTTTGACCCCCCAAAACCCCCCTAAAATTTCGAATTTTCGGAAACCCTTTCTTAGTGTGCGTCTAGAGCCTATAAAGAGTATTAGTGCCAAATTTCATGTTTGTAGGCCTCGTAGTATTGGAGAAACTGTGATGAGTCAGTGAGTCAATGAGTCAATGGTATTTGGCTTTTATAAGTATAGATTAACTGAATTCTGTATTCACGAAAATAAACAGTACCTAGTAACATTAAAGCAACTTTGGTCGGATTTTAGAACAATTACATTTTTGATTGTTACCAGGACACTTTGCTTATTAGAACAGTTACATTGTTGATTGTTACCAGGACACTTTGCTTATTAGAACAGTTACATTGTTGATTGTTACCAGGACACTTTTCTTATTAGAACAGTTACATTGTTGATTGTTACCAGGACACTTTGCTTATTAGAACAGTTACATTGTTGATTGTACTTTTTTTTTTATGAGTAATGGTTCTAACAATTTGATGAAGGAACCGTTAAACTTGTAGGAAGATTTCACAATGGAAAGGCCTGTAATAGTAAATCTAGGCCTATATGAAACGTAACTTGTAAAAAATGCCAGCATTCATATACTTTTGCCAGATATAGAATATGTTACCTAACAAGTTCTACAAATGTAATATTTAATCATTCAAGGTTTTTATTGCGAGTGTAGTATACATTGTACAGTTTATATTACCTTAGGTTAAATTATTCCTATCTCAACTGTTTTGTTTGAGGAGTGTGAGTACGGGTATAATCACTAAGGCGAAATAGTAAACTTAAAATGTAATGGACCTGTGTTTGTAGAGAAGATTTAAATAAACTAGTTTAACATGTAAATTTTACAATAGATTTTAAGTGTTTAATACAGTTGGAAGTTTATTACTCATTTACTCTACACGTTTGTAATACTTTATCAATTATATCGTTTAATGTAGGCAAAATAAATTATACCGAGACTTAAATTTCCTTTGGTAAGTAATTCTGGAACAAAGTTTATTTGTTGGAAGCAACTTTACTTGTTATAGCTGGAGACGAATAAGTTGGTCAATTATAAAATATTTACTTAATTTTCTACAGATTAGCATCCTCCTATTGTCTGGAGTATTTTGTTAATGAAACGACTTTTACATTTAATTGCTGTAATTAGGTTAATTTCAGTTTCTTTTGAACAACTGGCAAAGTTTTGAGAAAAATAAAAAGTATGAGATACTTAGCTAAGGAGAAATTATACCAACTTTAAACATAATAGCACGAATAAAATAACTTAATAATCATTTCTTTAATGTGAAACTTATTTAATAATTACATTATTGCTAACTCGATATTTATTTTCAGAGTATTTGATCCGTCACAAGAAAAATGAAACTGTGAACCAAGGATTTAGACGTCAGATCATTGCACTTACCAATGAGAAAAATGTAAAAGAAAGCCGAGTAGTTATAAAGATGTCATTAAGCTTAGCTGATATCTGGAGCTCGTTAAAGATAATCCAGCGTGGAATCCAATTGACTAATGTAGGCTAGGTTTGAATTACATCTTGGTTTGTAATGCAATCTAATCTGTTTCGGTGGAAAGACAGTTGCTCAAGTTCAAATCTCGTTACTGGCGTTCATTTTACGTAAGCTAGGCTGATCTCCCGTCTGCAATATACTAACTGACAAAAATTAAAAACATACAAACGTAATAACAAAC
Organism: Philaenus spumarius; assembly: GCA_018207615.1. Taxonomy (NCBI): domain Eukaryota; kingdom Metazoa; phylum Arthropoda; class Insecta; order Hemiptera; family Aphrophoridae; genus Philaenus; species Philaenus spumarius. The sequence continues at coordinate 326,615 of JAGFPH010000119.1, read as the reverse complement.
AAAAATCTAATTATTCTAGAAATACTTTAACCAGCTATGAATGTGTTTGGTTTAATAGGCTTGTTTTCCCTTTTACTTCTATTGAAGTCTGACTTTTCGTTACAACATGAAAAACAACTCCGAAATGGATTGTATCTCACTTATCTTATAAATTTATCTACTTGTTTAAAATATTTATAAATACAAAATGTTTATTTCCTTTCAGAAAATGATGGGGCATATAATTAAATATATTTTTGTTTCATACATGTGTAACTGTAATTAAAAATTCTAAAAATGTTTTTTATAATGTACTAAATAATACAAAGTAATGACAACATAATTTTATTCAAAGCCTAAGTAATTTTTATTTGTAGGACGAATTCAAATTTGCTGCTAGAAAGTTGTAGATAATTAGTTGAATTAACTTTTTTTATTTTAAACGCGAGGAAGGAGGAAGGTGATTGCTCTGAACATATTGGCGTGAGCCTGGTTTTGACAATGCCCATGGTAACTCATCCATATCTCACTTCAAAATTAATTTATATTAACGACGTTTATAGTTTGATGTACTGTACATTAAATTGAATATCATTGAAAATTAAAAATTTGTGTAAAACAAAAACTGATACCGGCTAGTGTGTTTATTTGCTGCTCTCAAAAATGTTACATTTCTTTTTTAGAATTTTATATCTGTTACTTAGCGATAAAGGCAAAAGACGAAACTATTTAGATTATAAACACTGACAGTGTATATTTATTCACATTTTTTTAATAAAATATGAAACTGTTTAACTAAAATATTCGTTGAATTTTTGTTTTAACAGGGTATAATTCTACAGTATTTTAAGCAATGTTAACATTTGTTATTCTTCAGATGTGGTGTGACTATGATATTATTTGTATATTTACCAAGTTATATAGATGTTCAGTCCGAGCAGTCCTCAATTCTTTCATTCTGTCTGAAGCGGTACAAGAAAGTACAAAGAAGTGGTACATAGAGGTACAAGAAAGAAATGAGGTTGGACTGGCCACTTCTTCAAGCTCCCATTATTCACAATAACTAATTGGCTATTTTGAATTTTGGTATAGTTAGATCTTCAGAGAACTTTTGTACAATCTTCTTTCTGTTATAATTAGTGTCCGGTAAGTTATTTATATAAATGTAAGCGTTTAAACTGGGTTTTGAAAATTACTGAGTGAGCTGATTTGGTTAGGCATATCGTAAAAAACTTTATTGTCGGAGAGCTTTGGTTTCAACGTGGTATGGACCAAACGGAGAAGTATTTATTGGACTTAAACATATAATAACTACAAATTGGGTGATACAGATTTCTACAGTACGTTATATTTTTACACTCTTCATAATATTAGCTTGACCTGTATGTAACGGAATCTTTCATCAACCCAAAGACGTCTAATTAACTGAAAATTTGCACACGTGTCAAGGACCGATGAAAATACAATAACTTAGATACCCCACCCCCTAACTTTACATACATAATTTTAAAACTATTGTCACACGTCACACATACGATATACAAAAAATAAAAAAATCGAGTCTCTTAATTTCAATTACTTTTGATTCCGTTTTGAGACAAAAATAAAATTATGGATTATACTTTAAAAAAACACTCTTTAATAGCAAACCGAACTAAAATGTAGGAAATAATTTCTAATTACAAAGAATTTGTTCTACATCGACATAAAGTCTAGTAATTCTTTATAATGAAATAATTTGAAATAACTTTAAAATAAGAATTTAGTAATTAATAAAATAATAAATGTTATTGTAATGTAACAAATAATGTAATAATTGCGTGGGCTTCATTTTACTACATTTTTTATAATAACTCTACTTTTATAAACATTTGATGTCAAGCATCCTACGCTTTTTTACAGTAAAATTAATTACTTTGTTAGTTACTAAATTTTTATTTTTTGTTATTACACACTATCTTACTTACATAATAATTCAGTACAATCTTTAATGTTTGGTAACCCTATTGATAGCTATTTCTGAAGATCTACCGGGCTGATTTTAGTGCTGTTTGTTTTAAATGCCAGAAAATGTTGTCATTATTACCAACATATTATGAAATAAATGTCAGTAATGGGTATATTTAAAAGGCACTTTTTGAGTTTTTTTTTGTTTGTTTTATGTCAAAACCCTATTGATAGCTATTTCTGAAGATCTACAGGGCCGATTTGAGACAAATGACCCGCTTTTTGTTTTAAATTACAGAAAATTTTAAAATTTTATTCAAAAAATTATGCAATTTCAATTTTATTTCATGGATTTAAATAAAAGGGCACTTCTTGATTTTTGTTGTTGTTTTAGGTTAAAAGGGTTGTTGATAGCTATTTCTGAAGATCTACCCGGCCGATTTTAGTACTGTTTGTTTTAAATGACAGAAAATGTTGCCATTATTATAAAAACATAAATTTCAATATTATTTCATCGGTATATTTATAAGGGCACTTTTGAGTTTTTTTGTTTTGGGTTAAAGCCTATTACCTTAAATAAGGTCTTTTGATTTGATACCTATTTCTGGCCATCTACACATGGCCAATTTTACTGGAGTTTATTCAAAATGAAATGGAATATTGTCATTATTATCAAAATGTTATGAAAAGTAATTTGTCTTTAATCGGTGTATACTTATAAATTTACTTTTTGGGGATTTTTGGTACTAGATTAAAACACTTGTACTACATATTTCTGTAGTACATATTGAACCGGGCCCAACCGACTTCAAAAAAAAGGATGAGGTTCTCAGTACGACCAGTTTATATGTTTTTTGTTTTATGTTTGACCAGCGATTACTCCGAAACTAATGAACTGATTTCGATTTAAAAAAAAATTAATGAAAGAGGATCACCCTCCGGTGGTCCCTCTCCAGTTTTGTAATAATCGGCCCAGAACTTAGCTAGTATTTGCCAATACAGTACGTCATTTTTGCACAAGATGGCGGGAAATTTGAATTTTCAATTATTAGAATTCATTATATGTTTTTATGTTTATCCAGCGATTATTCCGGAATTAATGAACCAATTTCGATAAATCTTTTTGAAGTTAAAAATCTATTGACCCGTTGGACACTTTTTTGCGTGGGTATCTAAACGAAATCTCGCGTCACGAATCCATTCAATTGCTGTCGTACCAGGATTCGGTCAGGTAAATAAGGAACACATTTTTTTAGCTGTAGTACCAGGCTCATGTAAATAAGTAAAACTTTTTATAGCTGTCGGGGCCGTCTTTGGTCACGTAAATAAGGAAAACTTATTACAGCTGTCGTACCCGGCTTCGGTCATGTAAATAAATAACAGATGTTTATATTATTTGTCATACAAAATTTTTTTTGCTGTTACACCCATCTTCGGTCAGGTAAATAAGGGAAACTTGTTTTTCTGTCTTACCAGACATCGTTCATGCAAATAAGTAAAACATTGTATAGATCTCGTAAAAGACTTAGTTCAGGTAAGGAAGTGAAACATTTTTTGCTGTTTTATAGCTTTATAGCAGTTTTTTTATAACTTTTTAAATAAAACTATAATTCAAGAAAAATATACTACTTAAATCACATTAAACAGTAAATACAAACTCATCAATACATTTTCCGAAATAGACATTTTCCTTTAATCTGCACATCGCTCTAAAAATAAAAAACTTAAAAAATTTTGAAAAAATTAAACCAACTTAAAAAAAATACTGAATCTAAAAAGTAAAAAATAATTTTTAAACGTACTTTATTCAAAGCCGATACAACAAAATTGTTGAAATCTGTGCCAAATTTACCTACAATTTAACAATCTTTTAGTTCTTCTGAATCTACTACGCCTCAAATTTCATATACATTTCCACAACCGTTAATAGATACAATGATCACTCAGAAATTCGTTTTTTCTCTTTTTAGCATTTTCCAACAGCTTATCACAAATTCACAAAACAATCACAAACAAATTTATATACGTCTGTCGGGTCAGCTATTAATAAAATATTTCTTAAAAAGCCAGTTTATTCAAATTTGTATGATTTAGCAAATATTTTAGTTGAAAATTTGAGCTAACTAGGTATAAATACATAAATGTTCACAATTCATGTCGTAAATTCATTTAGGCCTACATTTACACGAATAAAATGAATTCAGAGTTGTGTCACGCATTTAATCAACTCGTATAAAGAATAAACTTAGATCACAAAATCTCACAACTAATACGTTTATTAACTCAAACGGGTTTCAACGACAAAGTCGCCATCTTCAGTGATGCACGAGCTGCAATAGTCAAACTATAACTAATCTTACAGTGCTCCATCCCAAGTATTTATTCAGAATTCAAAATGACGTGGCTTAAGACTACGTTACATTAGCGGGACGTTACCAATTGCCTTGCGTTATTATAACTAGCTTAACAATAACTATATAACTAAAAAAAAATAATACTAAAATAATAATAATCGCATACAATACATTATTTTTATATTAATATAGAATTTTGTATTGGTCCTAATTCATTATTTACAATTATTTTACTATGTCTGTTAATATAAAAAGTTTCCCAAGAATCTATTGTGTTAAGTTTAGTTACATTTTTCAATAATACAGAGTTTTCTATTTTAAAACGATGGTTTTCATCTGGTCAATGTTTAGCCATAGCAGATTTATCTGGCCTATTGTATTCCTACTTTATATGAGAAAATGTTCTTTAATTCTTGTCTTCATACTTCTTTTAGTTTGGCCTATATATTTCTTCGGACACATTTCACAGTTTATACAATAAATTCCAGATTTGTCCAGTTCTTGGATTTTATCTTTAGGATTTCTTAACATTTTACCAAGATTACTCTCAGAGTTTTTACCCATCGTTGTTAGAGTTTGTTGCTTTTCAGGGTAGATCTCGATTCCTTAATTTTCTTGAATTTCATTTTCTTCACTATGTTGTTTATTAATATTATTGAGAATAACCATTAAATAACGCAGCACTATAAATATAATTCTGGATATATAACGGGCTAAATTTAGTGCATTTTCTTTTGAATGAAATAAAATGATGGAATTATTATTTAAAAAAATATAATACAATGAAATTTTATTGATTCTTAGTTGATTTATCGATTAAAATTCTATTTTTGTAGATTCATTTTGCCCTAGGACATTTTTCAGCCGACCGCAGGAGGCTTTTTACGCTAGTTTAATTGTAATTAATTACTGGACTTTATATCGATGTAGAACATAACCTCACATTTAATGTTATTAATCATCCAATAATAGGTTCTTTCAGGAGATGGTATGGTTATTCTCTGAAAATATTTTCGAATAACTTCAGCTAGTGATGGAATCGGTGATACATCGTAAATAAGTTAGACCCCAGTTTAGTTCGTTTAAAACAATAAAAAATGTCGACACTCCAATGTGTTTTAAATATATTTAAGGAACTCAATTTAAAGTTCTAAATATACCTTCCATTCCTACATTTTCTTTTACTGGTTTGAAGGACTTAAGCTTTCTTTAATTGTTGTAGACATTTATTTCTTCTCCAGCAATAAATTTCTTTAACAATACAATTAAATAATCCGGTTTCGTTTTAGTTTTTTAAGCAAAATCAGCTGAATTTAGACACTACAGTATGTCAATCAATAACAGAGTCTACTTTGTTTATACATCACAAGCATAATATGGTTTGATATCCATAAATAAATTATTTTCTTATAAAGCAACATTTTGCGATACGTTTCAATTTATAAGACCTACATTCATTGTACTTTTAGTAAATATAAACGATTTTGTCCAGAAATGTCCAAAATTATTTACATTGTCATTGTATTTGGTAAATGTTACTAAGTTTAAAAATAATTTATCATGCAGAGTAAAAAAATAAAAAACACTAACTTCAGGAATTCAGGATATGCATTGACTTTAATTGTCCCTGGATTTGCCTAGTTGCATAAAAGAAAAAATGTTAATATTTACGTATGACTTAGACTTACTGTCGTATTTATAATACTAATAATTATTATTATTATTTGCATCTGAAGTTATTAACTTTGTATTGTAAAGAGAACTCAAATACTAAAACGTAAGTAGATAGAAAACCAATTAAAATTAAGTAGGCCTATTTTTGCAAAGTTTGCCTTAAAATGTATAAATCTTATGTAAATTCTTTATTGACATATTTTTGAACATTGTATTCTAGTCAATGATTTAAAAACTTATAACTCGCTTCATTTTGCAACTTGCTTGTAACTTTATGTTTCGCTTTTAGGATCCTTCATTAAACTTTTTCTCAAATCATTAACTGTGAAGACGCCTCAGGCCAGAAATCACGGTGAGCGTATTTTCTCACTTTTGTATAGCTAAAAAATGTTTAAACAAATATTTTATATCTCTGGAACATAAAATATCTTCCCATTCCAGGTGCCTGCGACATTTCACTTAAAACGTTTTTATTCTGTTTCCATTTCATGAAACTGTTTTATGCAGTACCTACATAAAACTTTTCTCTCCATAATTTGAAACAAGTACTTGATCTTGCAGCTAAATCATCTTATATAAGCCCAGCAATGGAAAGGGTGTGTCTTACAATCCATTATACTTGACAAATTTACAGACTTCATTACACAAATTCTATAAATATAAAGGCAGCATATAGTGAGCGTTATTAATATTTTAAAATTCCAATTTGAAAACAACTGTATACAGAGTGATTCTGTAATGGGCTGAGATTATTCAGGGAGTGGTCATGTGGGTCAAAGTAAATACAAACTTTATCCACCATTTTGTTTTAAATACTAAATAATGTACATCTCTATAACTGCTACACTGATTTTCGGCTACAAAATTGAGTTCAAATTTTGGTACTCATCAATGAAAAAACATATGCTAGCAAAAGTGATCAACGTTGTCCAATAATCCGTTTCAAAATAGCGGCTATTAAAAAAATTTATAAGAATTACTGGTACAAAAAACTAAATAGCTAATAAAAGAAGCGTTTCTGGACATAAGTTTATGATAAGTTTTTACAGTCACTCTGTATATAATAGTATTTTAGATATGTTTCTGTAAACTAAATGAATAATAGTGGCAGATTTTAATTTTTTTTCTCGTACCAACTACCTTAAGAAAGCTACGACTCCGTAACGGATTGCGTCTCACTTTACCTACCTGCATACAATATTTATACAAACAAAGTACGTCACTTTTTAGAGAAAACTATGGCAAATATAAATAAGTAAGATTTAGTTACATGAAAAATGTATACAATGTTATAACTGTGATGAAAAATTGAATAAACGATGCATATAAAATAAAAGAAATTAATACAAATATTCAAAATGAGAAAAAATTGTATTAAACAAAAAAAAAAAACTTTTCGAGAGAAAGTTGTAGATATTTAGTCGAATGAACTTTTTTTGATTGAACATATTTTCTGTTCAACAATTTGTTTGCTCTGGAGGAAGTTAAGTTCTGTGCCAATGTGAATACATTGTGGTTATTTGAAATGGTTTTAATGCAATCCTGGTTGTCCATAAGCCCTCTACATAATATTATCTTGTTTTAATCAAACCATATTTAAAGTTTTAGAGTTTGTATTATTTTCAGATGTATTTGTTTGTCCCTATGTTGGTGAAATAGAGTATATTTATAAGAATTTAAACAACTTCAGTAAACAGAAATAACGGCAATTAATTAATTAATACAATTTAATGCGCCGACTATTTAAATATTTACACGAGGTCATAAGATTGACTGATTAATGATAGAGTATTTGAATAATTTTTACTCAAATCGAATAATTAAGAATGTCACAGAGTATATTATACTATATTTTTTACGGAGAAGTAAGTAGGACAGTTGAAGATATCTCATGAATAGCTAAATTTCCTACCTTCTTGGTTCTCCTCATAACTTTAAATCAAGATCAACAAATTAGTCAATCAGTGGTTCACATATTTCCCGCATAAAGTGCTAACTTGATATGCTAATTTCTGGAGTTGAAATTTAGTTTTTGTAAAAAGAAACAAAATGGTGGATTGTGACTAAACTAACCCGAATTCGAAAATAAATTACTTACTATTTTAATTTATTTTATTGTATAGAAACCGATCCTGTTATTTTTTTTACTTCAAAACTGTGTCATATATCTTGAGAAAACTATTCATACAGTCTATGTGCTTTTGTCTTAAACTGACCGACCTATCTATTTATATCGGATGGGGCTCAGAATAGGTTAACGACAAGTGGACGATTGACAGACGCTGAGACTTATAATTTCATTCCAGCATTGGCCCCACACCACCACAATGACCCTGACTGCCCTAGCACTAATTTTATTAAAATCACACTGTGCACATGGAGTTTTTCGTAGGCCTTAACATTATACATACACAAGTAGCTATTACTCAACTGCGAGATCACATCAACAGCCCTTCAGAAGACAAGGACGTAACAGATCGTTAAATATATTTTTTCCTACAGCGAAAAAGTACATTTCAAAGTAAGTCAGAGTATTTAAATACAGGTTTAAAATTACAAACCTAAAAATTAAAGGTACAAATTATTTAAAATTATGAAATAAACTCATACGAAAATTCCACTGAGAAATACCCTACATGCAAATTAACATATATTAGAGTAAAAAGCTGATTTCCGTTTGAACACTAAACATATTCCAACAGCTGAACTGTGTACATTGTAACACATATATTTAAAATGCGCAAATACTATTTATTTATTGTTTAGAAATTTTCTTGTAGCAGAACCTTTTTTTAGGTTAATACCTAGACTAGTTCCCTCGTCAGAAAGTGTTAAGTTTTTACATTATTTGTTTTCCAGTTTAAATTGTTTATTTGTGTTTATCGATATTGTTGTTTCTGTATTATTAATAGTTTTTAATAAAACACGATCGTAACGTACCACACATGGATCGTCCACGTTTGTAAGTCACGTTTTCATTTTATTTACCCATCTGTGCAAACTTCAGACGTTCATATTTTTTATCAGATTATAAATTGAAATTATAGAACGTGTTGTTAATTTGGTTTTAGTGTTCTATTAAAACAAATTGGGAAATCCTTTTATATGTGTCATATGTCCCATTAAATGTAGCCTAATGTTCACATTCTCACTCAAATTTCTCCTGCAAATTCGCGATTCAAATGCGGTAAAATAAATTCCTGAGCCAAAATTGTGATAAATATAACAGTACAACACAAAGAATAAATACACGACGCGAGCGATGGGTGATCTATGTTTAACTAAGTGATCAAATATCTTTGCTAAGTCTGTAATTTGCTTTCCTAATAAAAGTGTGACTTCAAAGTCCAATTAAAGTAACGTGATACAAATTGCGTTGGTGGAGTAAAACAAGGTCGTTTGTATTTACTTTTACAAATTTATAATTAGTTCTCTGTTGTTTTGTAATTTGGTCATTATTTAATTTATCAAATAAGTTGAAAATTACAGCAAAATACATATTCATTAAATTTTAGTAATTTGTAAAAAATAATACTTTTTATGGAGTGACTTCATAATTTTAAGACATTTTATTATTTGTATATTTTTGATAAACTTAACCATTTCGTGTAAATGGAACATTTTAATATTTTTGATAATTATTTTATCTCGTGCTCTCAAGAACCGAAAGTTAAACAAAATTCATGTCCCTTAATAGTAATAGTAAATTCACGAAATACCTAATAGTCGTTTTTGTTAACAATTTAAATTTGGACGATGTATTTAAACATAGCTAATATTATCAAAATGTAAAAACTACCAATTTTAAATTAGGTCTTTTTCATCTAAAATTAGAGGTCTAATATTTTTAAAACTTTGTTTAGAAGCCGAGGAATCCAACTGAATCCAGATTTTTTATCTACTCTAGACATGCATGCCACATGGTAGTCCTAATGCAAGTATGGTTTAGTTAATGAATTTACGCGATAGCATTTAACATAACAATAACCTTCGATAAAATTTCAGATTATTTGAAGTTGGGTTCATTAAACCTTTACTTCGTCTTCGGAACGATGCTCTGAGTGATTCAGTTTTCGATTTCATGAATTTTTCGTCGCAATTCGAAAAAATAAGTTCTTTTACATTTTCTATCAGGACGGCGTACTCTTCTTTACTTAGTGTTTATTACAAGCCTTTGTTTTTTACGCACCATAGAACCCGTTGTTCCCTATAAAGTTTAATGAATTCTGTCCAAAATTTGTTCTTGTCATTAAAAGACATTTTGTAACCTCAATCTCAACACTTCTAAACTAGTTAAACTGAGGTCTAGTCAGGCGAGACGCTCGATAGTTCCCCTCATACGTACGAACATGTCCCAACATGTCTGATTCTTGGCAAGAGTTGGGTGGTGCTGTCGAGCCGAGCTCACAACCCAACAAAACCGTCGATCATGTTGGGATGGAGCCCACACAATATTGAACATGTTCGATAATATGTGGGAGCTTTTAACAACACCCTTCGACATCAGGTCAAGTTCGGCGAGCGTGTTCGATAGTATGTGGGGGCTTTTACTCGCACACGACGTCGACGTTCAGCCATCTAACAGTCGATAGAAAAACTATTGTTCTTCGTGTAGGCTTAACTGCGCGCGCAGTTGTTTGCAATTTTTAAAAGGTAGATGATTATGATTGGTCTAATAGTGTACTGGAAGTACCGGTAGGAGAAATACTGAAGGCGAACAGCTAATAGAGCTGCATCGCATACAGTTCATGTGACGTGCAGTCGTTTTTGAAAAACTTGAATAGCTTTTGTAGAAAAAATTATATTTAATTGAAGTAGTGCAATCGTAAAACCATGTACATTGTGCCTCCAAGATTTTATAAAAATCAGTGTAGTAGTTTCATAGGAGAATAATATACAATGTTTGCATGTAAGCCATTGTGTTCGCCCATATTACGGTCACTAAGGCACAAATAAAACATAATGAGACCCTAAAAGTTATAAAAATAAATTCATTAGTTATAACAGAAAAATTTTAAATATAAAAAACCCCTAACGGCTGAACAGATTCTCTTGAATTATAGCTAAGAACACTTTCGATCAAGTCAACTTTAAAAACAAATAAATAATAATAATAAAACTAAAAACTAAATCAAAATCAGTTCATCCGTTTGGGAGCTACTATGCCACAGACAGACACACAGATATACACATATTAAACTTATAACACTCCTCTGTTTGCGTCGGGGGTTTAAGAGACGCCAGCTGTTATACTAGCTTTTAGTTTGAACCAATAATGTGTATGTCAAACTAAATTTAATATTCTTATATTAAGTAAACTAAATACCTACTGTTTGCCGAGGTGAAATTAATTTGATTTGCCTTAACAAAAACAAAAAAATAACATTAATAAAATTTATTGAAGGATTATTTAAGAATGTAGGTCGATCTTATTATATCCCCAAACACTCTACAAATTGTTATTCCAAATAATGTGCATACCTTTATTATGTGTGTAATATTGAATTATCTAAAACTTACGTTAAATGAGTAAACAAATATACTTCACTTGAACACATAAACGTACATCTACTTTAAGAACATTTCATTTCTCATAACGAGTAAGTAAACAATTACAACTAAGTAATTAAAAGTCTTTCTACGTTCAATGTAAATATTCCTTCTGTCGTTCTGCTTCGTGAACTCAGAATAAGTTAATACCTTGACTAAGGAAGGGAAGAGTTTTAATACGACCTGAGGTTTAGCAAAGGCGTTATTAATTTCAATTTATGGTTTACTTTATTTTGAAATTAGCTTTCTGATGGGAATTTCTAAGATTATGCACAATAATGTAGTAACAAGTAGCATGTTTAATGTAGTTTTACAGAAGCTATTATTATACACTATGTTTAAACTAGGAATTGTCTGGTTTAAAGAGAGTGTCATTCCTTCCCCTCAACCCTTTTCCATGAAACGTAGAAACCTACAACACTTAGCGAATATCCACAGGAAAGAAGAGCTATTGTAGTGATTCTTATGGTCGGGAGTAGGCAATGAGCACTCATCATGGTCTCCAGAATACGTTTTGTATATATATGTTCGCACTCTAACGGCCGCATTTTAGGACAGATTTGGTCTAAATTTGTTACACACTACAACGGTACACGTATACGCTGTCGTGCCCCACGTTCGGGAGCCA
>JAGFPH010000119.1:302478-314135 GCA_018207615.1 Philaenus spumarius | reverse complement strand
ACAAAGCAGCGCTAACATCAGGGGTTGGAGGCTGATGTTGAAACAAATTCTACTTATATATTTCTTACACGCAGGCGGCTTCGTAAGTAGACAAATTTCTCAAAGTTGAATCCCTAAAACAAATAAACTTAATTTTGTTTAAGAAACTCGCTCAAACTCAGGTTAGCGATTCAGCGTGATGTGGTCGAATATCTTATAATTTAATACATTACTTACTGTTTATAAAAATGTACATAACCTTTTTTTAGAAAATTATGGGAAGTATAAATAAATGTTTAATTGCATACAAAATTTACAAAACGTTAAAATTGTAATGAAATATTGTATACTGTTTTGATAGAGTAAAATTAACGACAACAAATATTCGAAGAAGCGAGACAAATTTGTATTTTTAGGCCAAACTAAACTATCCAGCAAGACAGTTGTAGACAATTAGTTTAATTGCCTTTTTTCATTTTAAACTATTTTTTGAACGACGCTTTGTTTGGTCGAAAGGGAGGTAATTAATATGAACAGTTTGGAGAGGTCCTGGTTTTTTCAGCATGGCCTTTGCGTGAAACCGTACTTTACTGTTTTAATCATAATGTATTTATCATACTGTATTTAAAGTTTTAAAGTTTGTATTCTTTTCGAATCGCTTGTCACTAGGATACGTGAAATATTGTCAATATGTACGATTCAAAATAACTCAAACAACAACAACAACTATAATTATTCATTTAGTACTTACTATTTACTTCGTAATTTCATTCGTAAATGTAGTACTTTTGAATCATTAAATAAACCTAAGAGTTTTTGTGTAAATTCAACTTTATTTTTAGATTTTCGAAAGGTTCTAGTCATTTAATACCCAAGCTTAGATATGTAAGCACACATTTTTTTTAAGAGCTGTTTCCATTTTAATTTATTTAGTATCTAGAGCCAAGCCTGTTTTAATGACTGCACACATCATGCACCCATTATAGCCAAGCGTAAGCTACTAAGCATTATTCATACTTGCTTCAAACAGATGTACTAAAATTGCTGAAGTAATTGTTGTACCCGTAGCCAAGGAAACTTCTAACGGTTATCGATCTATATCTTTGATACCTATTTTGTCAAAACTTATGGAAACACTATTTTTGGTGGTTGCTTAAGTTTGTTATTAATGTGATAGGCCTACATTGGGATCTTTGAAAAATAAATGATTGGAGAAGTACCTAATTAAAAAAAAATTCTATCAAAATAATTAAAATGTTGTACTTGTTCTTGTAATTTTTGACAGAATTGTTCGATCCCTTCAAGATTAATCATTTCAAATCAGGGTCTGAAACTATCTTCGTACTACATCCATATTTACAGGAAATCACAACCTGGCTTGCTGTTACAATAGAGCCATGGAAGTTTGTATTATTACTAAAATTTTACAAAAGTAGAGTATTCCCTATCAACGAAGTAGTTTGAGAATTAGGAGAAGCAAAGTAGGTCAACTATAACTCAGTTCTCTCTAAAACTGAAGTTGAGTGTATTTAATCGTCAAGGCATTTTTTTGTGTACAAGGAATAATAAATACAAAATATTAAAAATGAATTCTGTAAGGTAGGCTACTAGAATATTTAGTGTTTTTTTAAATACTTTAACCTTTCTATGCAATTTTGTAATGACCACTCCATCTTAAGTAATTTTTAAAAGGATATTGTGTTTAAAAAACTATTTTAATATTATTATTTTGTGCCTGCTTATCCATGTTAAACATCTGTGTGTATATTTACCTATTATAATATAAACAAATGATTAATAATTTGGAAGAAAAAAATTAATTTTAAATAAGTTTAATATTATTTAAATAATTAATTTAACAATAGACAATTCGATAGAATTTAAATGACAAATAAACTACAAAGTAATAGAGAACTGATTAAACATGTCTAAAAATAAATTTAGACGACCTTGTTTTTCTCCTCCAAAGCTGTTTTGGATCAAGTTACTTTAATTGGACTTTGAAGTCAACTTTTATAAAGAAGGCAAATTAGAGACTAAGAATATCTTAGAATGTACCACTTTCATCAACTGTCGACTTTCCTACACAGTCACATGTTTGACCAATCAAAATCACGTAGGCCAACAGTAAATATCTTGTTTTTATACATTTTTAAACCAGTTTGTATACAAAATATGAATTTGTGGCATAGAATTTAATTTTATAATGTCAGTTAGACTGTGAATGTGGTTTTTTTGAACAAAAATGTTCCTCACCACAAATCAACAATCGAAATGAAAATTGAAAAATGTGTAACCTAACATTTTGAAATTAAATAATCGTTTAAAAACATTTCTTTTGCAGATTTTTAAAACGTTTTTTAACTCCAGTTGTTTTCTACTCTGCGAGGTAATTTGGTATTTATTATTATTTAATGTTATTAAATCCAATAATTATGTTATTTTAAAGATTTTTATGTTTGGTACACAAGGAGAATAATCAATAAAAATAAAAACAAAATCAAAAATTATCAATTAATTTTGAGACTGTAATTACTTTATACAACCTTTGTATACATCACACATATTTGTAAAAACCTAATCATTTTTATATTACTTAATCTTTACAGTATATATTTTATAAGATTATGGAACATTGCAGTATATTGGATCTATCAAAAACTTATAGAAGGATCTAACGTTTTCAGTTGAAAAATTGTCCTTTCTAGGACTCATGGAAGTCTTCCACTATTTCGCAAACGCGTTTGAGTTAGTATGGTATTTATATTTTTTAGGTATGGTGTGAGTAGTTTTCCTAATCAAGCGTTACAGGTTAGTAAAATAATAAGACCTTGATGGCCCATACATATTATGACGTGAGGTGTATGTGAAGATTTTTAGCCCAGAAAACTACATTTCTTGAAAGTAAATTTCGATAAATTGAGCGTTTGCCGGAAAAAATATCTTTGTATTTGAGGATCGTAATGACCTTACATTGAAGACTTGCAATCGTGTTACAAATTTACTTTATGATATGAAAACTCGAATATGCAAACATGGCAGATAATCACAGTCACTGATTTTTGTCGTAAGGGTCAACTCGGTTTCGATCTGTTCCGAGATTTATAACATTAAAGTGAGATTCTTCAAATACATAGATATTTAAAAAAGAAAGAAAACAGTCGTGGGACTGCCGTCAGAGGTGAAAACTGTTATGAATATAAATCGTTCGTTATATTGGTTTAATCTGAAATTTAATTATTATTTTTATCTTTATAATTTAAAATTGAAATCTAAAAAATAACATAAACATGATTATCTATCGTCAAATAATAATAATAAAAAACATAATTTTAGGTTAGGCCAACTCTCGTTTCTTTTGCACAATATACATTTATTACCATAGCAACCAAGTAAGGAAATTTCGGCATTTAAAAAATAATGATAAAGTACTTTGTCCATTTTAGAGGTATTAGTACACTGTCAAGTATACTAATTTAACACAACTTACAAAATGAGGAAGTACAATGTCCATTTCATCGGTAGCGTGACTTGACTAAACCCATACATCTATTGAGTTTAGTCACTGAGTATTTTATTTCTTGAATTTCTTCTTCTTGTACGATCAGCTGTTACATTAAACATCTGGTTTATGTTGCAAACTAAGGAAGACGAAATCAAAAACGTAAGGCGCCTCACTTTAAGCATCTCGAGTATCGTGAGTTCGTATATTTATCTCATATAAAAAGTGTTCGGTGCACCTAAAGAAGTTTTAATTTCAACAATTTTACGTCATGAATAGTTTACAAGATTGCTATATAGGATGCTTTTGGAAATATGTATTTCTGTATTATGAATTTAATAAATACAATTACGACTACATATTTCACTCCACAAAACCACACCATTAATCTTTTCTTACTTGTTATACTTGGAGAATTTATTTATTAAGTCGTGATTTATAACGTGCTATATTTCTGACAACAGCTTCGCATTGTAAGGCTACTTATGAATCAAACATTCTGGTTTAACATTATAACAATCGCGTTGAATTTTTATTATGAATGTGTTACGAACCCGCCTAGAAAAAGCAATAGACCTAAGCTACCGCGATCAGAAAACAGAAGCAATATAATAGTTTTGACTGCTCTCTTTCACTTTGGTGACTTTAAATCATCAAATAACACGAATGTAAGCTGCAAATAGAATTAAGATTGTTTTAATATGAGGTATTGAGTCTATTAGTTCAGAAAAATGCAGTAAATGGTACAAGTGAGATAACATCGACCAATATCTGGTTTGATCAGGGTGGCTCAGTTGGTAGAACGGAAAAACAGAATAGTAAAGGACCTGGTTTCGAATCCCTTGGTATATGTTTTTCACTTGTAATTTAGTTATTATGAAATTAAGTTTTATTAAAATGTATAATAAAATCTGGCCTAATTTAACTGAAACTCTTTTTTTTGAGAGTATTGTTTTTTATCACGCTAGTTTGTCTCAAATATAATAAATGAATATGCCTTTATAAAATTAAAATAATACATACACCTATTGTAAAACTCACTTAAACTCTACTTGTTGTTCGGAATTTAACTTTGTAAGACGTTTGAACATTAATAACCAACAATCTTGAACACAGAGTTACATACCGCTAGAATAAATAAAACATGCACTTGAGATGATCAAAGTATAACAGATTGTAATCAAGTGATTCCATTTAAACAATTAGTGATATTCTAAAAGTTTGCCACCAATAATTTTAGTAATTGAACGTTACCTAATTCATTCCGTCTTATGAGTTCTTTCTATTTTTGTTTGTTCTTTTTTAATATTTATTTCATCACTTTTATGTTATTTGTTAGAAATGAAACATGAGACATGTTATGATTATTACTTATTTTATACAAATAAATTGTATCAAAAATAAAACGTACACATACACAAAATCACATATAGGTTTACAAACAAATTTTATAAAAACTATACATGATTAATATATTTCTAATTAAATAAGCTCTTCCCGATTCCTGCAGATTGGGTTTAGGTACTCTTCGACAGAGTAGAAAGCATTTTCTAGGAGGTAGCACCTGAGTGAACTTTTGACACTCTGAATAGAACCTATGTTTCTTTATATTTTCTGGAAGTGTGTTGAAGAACTTTATACCAGAGTAGTAAATTCCGCAACTAAAAATTAGTAAATAATAAATTCAAAAATTTAAGTCTCTAAACAGGATATTGAACAAGTTTTTTGACGGATAGGGTATTTGTGGTGGTGCTGATTAATTTCAAATATATTTTGATTGCTCTTAACGAAAATTACAGTTTCATTAATATAAATACAAGTAAAAGTTATAATATGTTTTTTGGAAAAATGTATTCAAGAGATTGACTATAATTTTAGATGGAACATTGAGCGTAAAAATATTTTTTTAAACGAAATATTTTGATTGATTCAACAGAGTTCCCCCAGAATGCCAAACTATATCTTAGCCGAGAACCAACATAGGCCAAATAAATGGATTTTATTACTTTTAAACTAGTCACAGTGCAAATCATTTTGAGAACAAAGCAAACTGAAACCAGTGACTTATCTAAACCTGAAATGACTTTTGCAATTTAATTTTGTGTTTAGGAAAATGCCAAACAATTTAACATTATTATGCATTTTATATTTACTCACCTTACATTACATATAATTTGGGATTAGACTGTTAGCTAAAATAAATAAATTAAGTTTTTGTCACTTTCAGTTTTAATCTATTTACACAGAACCACATGTTGAATAGTGTATGTTGACATGTTTCTGAGTCATAATTCTATCATAAGATTTTAAAATGTCACTTCGAAAAGACCATTTCACATTAAAACTAACATTGCACACAAGTTTAACAATAAACACGCGAATATGAAGAGGCGATGTTCAATTGTTGATTGCCTTGTCGTACAGGTATCAAGCGAATGAAATGTCTGTTGTATCTCGATCGTTTAAATTGTCACCTGATTTGCTTCCTTTACTTCATAATAGTCCGTAGCGTTCATTAACATACCTTTGGCTCCTATACACAAGATAAGTAAAAGGTATTGGCAAGATACACAAGATATTGGCTCCTTTACTACTGTGCAAGATAAGTAAATATTTTAAGAATGTTGCAACTATCGTCACTTGTGCAAGTACAATTGAACTTTGACCTACGCATGCATGTTTTGTTAAGTTTAAAGACATTATCAGAATCTATATGCAATTTCCAGAAAGAATTACTTAAATTAATTAAGGTACAGTGGTGTTAAATATTAAAAGTTATCGCTGAAAGTTAAAATTTGTAGTCATAGTACTAAAATAAAGAAGATATAAAGAAGTGGTAGCAACCTGATCCCTACGGCTACTAGTGGGCGGTAACGGGGTTACAAAACTTGTCATTAAGTTATCATACAAATTCCCAAATATACTATTTGTATCGCCCCCGCATAAATTTAGTCCACGTTAAGTAAGTGACTGTAAACAAAAGACCTCTATTCTCGGTCATCTCCCTCCACAACACCCAGCTGTAACAGACAAACAGAGGTGGTACTCGGCTCCCTCCTCTAGCAAACTAGCAAAAGTCCAACAAAATATTTGGTAAGCAATTATTAGGCCTATAAAAAAAGTGACAAAAACATACATAAATAAAAAAAACACACACACAAAGAATTAACATAACCTGGTCACAACAGGGTGGTTTACCAGCAGAGTGGCTTTAACTTGCTTAACTCGGCTTTATAAATTGTTTAAAGTAAAGTTGCTTCCGTACTTTAACCATTACTGTGGAGCCGTCGGCGGTTAGACAATTTTACTAATAACAGAGATACAAAGTGGGCGGTAGGTATAGGAAAGATGACTACACCTGAAATAAAGGTTTAAATTTCTTTTATGGTATAATTTAGAAAGTGTTTGAATGCCAGTAAAAACTTCTGGTAAATAAGCTTTCAAGTAAAGTAATAAAACATTCCGTTTGCTCCGCTTTTTAAAGCGTTTTTACAGCCTGAAACGAAAAAAAACATGGTGTGCTGAAAGAAACATTGAACTATAAGGTTAATTTTATTCTCAAGAAAATAAAACAAAAATAAAATAAATATTAATATAATAAATGAACGAATCTAGTTTGTAATTGAACTGTATTAGCATGAGTTTATAGTGAATTTGTAATGATTGTAATTTATGTATCTTATTTCTGTTTTTGCCTACCTGGATACAGTAGATAGGTAAGTAATTCTGCAAGCTGGTATATCAAAATGTTGAAATTGTATTTTAAGAAGTAAAAATTATATACAGTACTATAATATAACTTTCTATTTGAGTCAAAGTAAACACAAACGTACATAGTATCTTAAGGCCACATTATGGAATACCAGGACGAAGCCTCCAATATAACTTACTGGATATTACCTATCCAATGTCCCTCTGCAATATAACTTATCTTTCTTAGAATTTTGAATATAATCTTTTGTAATTTTCGGGTTGTTCGTGAACACCTAAACAACAATTCGTAGATGACAGAAATAAGAAATCGTTCTTGAATATATTTGCTTATAAACAACAAGAAAAAGAGATTTCAGTTGAACTACTTGAAAACAGGAAAATATCGAAATTTTTGTTATTTTTACTGACTATGCATTGGAGTTTTTGGGAAAATCTGAAATAGGATCACTAACAGTAGAAACGTAAGTGCTTATAAATAAGTAGAACCTCTTTAACCCGAACTAATTAAAACCGGGAGGGTTCGGACTATCGAATGGTTCGGATTACAGAACATATTGTGCTTTTCACATAACTTAACAGTTAAAACGTGGCTAAAATGGATCATAAGTGTTACAGAAAAATGAGAAATAATGTGCAATTTAAAATATTCTTAATTTAATTCAAATAGTAGGCACACAGTATATTTATGATAAACTTAGTACGGAAAATAATAGGCCTACAGTAGGAAAAAATCAAATTATTATTTTAAATTTCACTCCTATGGCGTTCGGATTAGTGGACGTTCGGATTACAAGGGTTCAGATTAAAGAGGTTATAGTATTCTATTCGTGCTACATCTTACTCATAGAATAGCATAGGCCAGACTTATCAAGATTTACTTCGTTCATTAATTTAGATGCATTTACTCTCAAATTTCATATATACTGGTAATTATTATCACTGAGCCATAATAAACGTTAGACAGATTTGCATTAAAGAAGAGCCGATTGGAATTTCCGTTTTGTCTCCATATTCTGTCTAACATCCCCATCACACACTCTCTCCTCTGACAGACCAAGTTATTGCCTAATATTTACAAGGTATGCATGCGTTTGACAGATGTTCATTAAACACTAAATTCATACGTTTGCAAAACAAAATATTATTTAGAGAAATCTAGAGATATTATGCTACGTAAAAATTATAATCCGTAAATTATCTCCAACTTTTTAAACTGAAATTTACTTTACTTTGCTTTTAACGGATTTACAAACTCGTGAGAAAGAACTCAAGTAGAAATGTGTAAACATACGTTTTAATTATGAGGTAACTATTAAGTTATGCACAAATACCTTTTACATACAAATTAAAAAAAAACTCATTAAAACTTTAGTTATTTCTAGACACTTTATCAAAGACAAAGTGAAGTAAATACAGAATATGCAAAGCGTTTGAAGCGCAGGGCGAGAATTATATTGGCAGTATGGCAGACTAACCTTGAAAACGCACAACTGAAATATTCAGTATATCCTGAATAAACTAAAGTTTTGATATCGAGCCCTAACTTAACACAAGTTCTTGAACTAAAAAACTTAATTTAGCGAGTTTTGTGTTGAATAGACTAATGAGATTTGCTAACGAAGTTTGAGTGGCGAGAACAGAAAGCCTAAATATAATCTTACATGTAAACTAAAGTTATTAAAGGACTTTCGAAAGTGAAATAAAATTGTCGAATCGTATTCAACTTGAATGTCCTTACAGAAAAGTTCTTTTTGTAGGCATAATTCGCTTCAGTGATGGAATCTAAATAGAAAAAAATCAACTTGCTGTTTAGCACTGTTTCACTACTTTTTAAAATTTGTCGAACTCTTATAGTTTTGTAAACTCAATGAGAAAATAAAAAAAAACCTTTTTCTTAATGTTAACAAGACAGTTCTTACAACCTAGCTTCCATTAGAGTTGTTAACTAATTTTTACGACAAAGTTTAAATCAGTATTTCAATTTTGTCTCTTTAAATGGATTTCATATTCCAATAAGGTGGCCAGATTTATCATTATGAAAACCTTAGTTGCGTTTACATGCTACATCATTGTACAATTTCTGTCAGAATTGTTTTTGAAAAGCACGACCATTTTTTAGTAAGTTTTACTTGCAATCTTATATTATTGACTAAAACTAATCTACAGTAGTTATTCTTTCTTTTTAAACAATAATATTGTTTTAAAACATATTTGAAACTAATATGTAATTTACGGTAAACAACACAATCCAGCTTTTGTGGCGTAAATGCGTAATCCTGTAAGTCCATCTCTTCTACGGCCGTCATCAACCATTTGCAAGATATCGATTTGCTAAACTGTCTATCTTTATAATAATACATATATTTCTAATGGTTCTTTTTGTATTTGGAAATCATTCAATTAAACATAACACTTGTATAAAAAGTTACAAAATTTGACCCCATGAATGGTTTAAGTGCAAAATTTTAAAAACTAAAATTTGATGACCAGTTTAAAATATTGCTGGAAAACTCAAAAACATACCTTGGAACAAGTCATACAAAAAAGGTCGTTCCGGTAGTTTTAGTTTGATGCTGTAGAGTTTCAAGAACGACTTCATAATCAGCCGCCCAGTAATGCCGTAATGATTGTTGTTCACAATTCCCGTCGTACGGGTAATATTTTGACTCACCTTAAAGGGTGTGTAGGCTGTACGAGAACGGTCATTACAAATGAAAGCCTCTGTAGACTTCTTCAGCAAGTTCTACAGTCTCAGAAAAGAACCTTCTCTGGATATATTTGATAATGAACGTCACTAATACGTATTTGAGAAGAATGTAATAAAACCTTGGTGGATTTCCAAATTAATACAAACTTGTTAACCTTTAAATAGAAGGGACAAAAAAGACACATCAGCTTATTCCCCCACAATCCGAGCAACATGAGCCTTGCACTATGAAAACCCTGGGCTCTTACAAAATATATGGTTTTTAGATGAAAGTCAACCAGATGATACTTAAACGGTTTTATCAACAAGCAAACAATATATTTTCTTTAAACGTCCTGAAGATGCTATAGAATCGTAGAACGTAGTGGACTTATAACAGTAATTGGTTGCGTATTTCTTTGACGATGATAACATGAGTTATGTCACTGTAAAGCATTTACGGTAGAGATAGAGGACCTTTCCAGCAATATGGTATCTCCAGTCCCACCTATGTAGCCACTGTTGCTTCTCTTCAAAGAAAGTTTGCCAGCCGTCTGATTTCCTGAGGAACAAACTTACCATAATAATCAAACTCCTACGACCTTTCACCAACTGATGTATTTCTATGAAGAATGAAGGTAAGCATGTTCAGAATGAATCACTGACTATAATTGCTTATCTTCATGAAGAATTAACCAGATATCTTATAAGCATACAACAAACTTTTATCACCAACATGTTTGAAGATCTTCAACAACGCTTCGAGAGAAGCTTAAAATCCACGAGGGTTTGGAGGGAATACAAATTTTTCTGCTTCCTTATATTTTGTATATTTGACTAAAAATAAAACATTTAAAACTGTTACAATTCAAGTGCTGTTTATTATTGTTCATACTGTATGTATCTGTGCATCAAAGTGCGATGTGGGATTCTCAAACTTAAGCTCACAGAACAGATTTTTCTTTGTTGAAATGACGTTTTATTGAAGATGGTTTTCTTATAAACGCATTCAGATTGTCAACAGATGTAGTGATTAACGATGCATTAATAAAAGAAACTCAGCAAGTCCTGGGATGCTGTACGGCAAGATTAATTGAGCTACATGAACATGTGTGTGCGTGAGTGTTTGTATATACTTATATCTATTAAAAATTTTAAACAAATTAAGGACTAAGAAAATACATTTGACATTTTATTTCGCATGTTTGTTGAGTTTCAAATATTTAAAATAATATTATTTGTACATTAATGTTGGCCATTCTTAGTATATTTTTAAACATTTTAAAAATTAATGCGGTGTCAGCATGGGTTACAGTTTGCTAGATTTTTGTATAACTAGCTGAATACCAGTGCTTCGCTACAGGGAATTTGTTTTTTCATCACTATGATTCATAATTAATTGTAATATTTTTCTCCAATTTTCTTTCATCTATTATTTCACGGCAGTGAATTATAACATGTATTTTCAATTAGTTTGGTATTTATTGATCACTGGCTGCCCGTCAATCGTCTTCGTCACGATATATGTGCCGAATAAATTAAATAAATAACAAAATTAAAAAACAGCGTGAAGAGCGTCTTCTTTTTCAACCGTTAAATCTACAGACTGGTAAATCACAGACTTAGATGTTTGCAGATCATTCAAATACGTCTTTAATATGCGAATGTATAGATCGGGATTGTTTTGATCAGCTTACGTCAAAATATTTCCTTAAAATGAATACGTGTCAAATTTCAGCTCTCTAGCTTTAAGGACATAATATCAATTATTATTTA
>JAGFPH010000119.1:230623-276840 GCA_018207615.1 Philaenus spumarius | reverse complement strand
TGTTTCTCTACACTTGTTTAAGCAATTATAATTTTGTGACCATTGCAGAATACGCAACAAAACTTGATACATTGTTTCTCTACACTTGTTTAAGCAATTATAATTTTGTATCACCTTAGGAACGGCCCGCAGGGAGTCAGAGGGAAATCTTAAATAGGAACATAGGTAGAGTTGTACATCAAATTAAACGTTTATCTTAGGAGAAAGGTCTACCTTGAGCGGCAAATCAGTTATCAAAAGGTTCACCCTATACAAAATGGCTGACGTTTAAAGTTACAATATTGGGAATTTTAAAAATGGCTTAGTTTTATTTATTGGCATTGGCTTTAAAAGTAAAACTCGGCTCTAGAAATACCTATTAAGATGCTACAGAGAAGCTGTTATGAATGGCTACTACACCCGTCTAGCTCACTGCCAAACTGCAGAAGGAAAACAGTTTGTGCATTTATTGCAAAAAAGGTAAGCTAATGTGAAAGTTTATTGGTAATTGCTATTTTTTAATATGTAGTAAAAATATGAAATAAAAATTGCTCCTCGTCCTCCTTTTAGACCGTTTTCACTGAAGGTGACAATTCACTCACTATCCACAAAAACTGGTCCTTCTGCTAATGTGGATGTGGAGTTGTTGGCTTTAAATCTTATGCCAATAAGTAAAACTAAGCCATTTTCAAAAAACCCAATATTGTACCTTTAAACGGTCGCCGTTTTGATGTCTGATTTACGGCATTGTGTTCTCCTAAGATAGAAATTTAATTTGAAGTACAACTCGACCTATGCTCCTATTTAAGATTTTCCTCCGACTCTCTAAGGTAGTAAACAAATTCATAAATTAGTTTTATGACAGAGAAACGATGTACCAAGTTTTGTTGCAAAAATATAACACTGTTCTCATACTTTTGAGACACCCTGGATACGTGTACAACTATTAAAGTTGTTGTTTCACCCCCATCTATTAATAAATATCATAACGAAATACATCACTTAAAAACAATCTATATTATATAAGTGGTTTTGTCCTAACACATTGAGAAAGAATCAATGTAGAGCAAGTGCTATTTATTTAGAAATATTCTTATAGGGTCTTAGAATACACTAAGACTAGATTTTGCACAATTTTTATTTTGAAAAAGCATAAAAATGGTGAAAATACGGGGGTTTGCTCCCGGCCATATAAAAGATAAAACAGCTGATTCGGATCAAAAGCTTAGGAACACATGTTTGTTGATTGCATTTACATTCATTATTACAGCAATCAACTTAGCAATTTTAGAATCAGTTTATTAGCGAATTTCCATAGGAAAAATGAGCTATTGCAGTGGTCCTTATGATGAGACCCAAGGTCGGGAAAAGTGTAGCAGATGAGCACCGATCATGGTCCCCAGAACACGTTTTGGGGTGTCATTAAAATTCATATATATATATATATATATATATATGTGTTCGCACTATAGCGGCCGCATTTTATTTCCGATTTGGTCCAAATTTGGTACACGTGTTGGTTGTCTATGTGGCTCGGACGAGTTCGTTAGCCAAAAAAATCCCACAACCGGAAGTACGATTTTTGACCGGAAGTAACTATTTTTTGAGACTTTTACTACGAGAATTAAATGTTTTTAGAGTTTTTTATAAAAATATAAATTTAGGATGTTATTCTGCACATTTTGTTTTTTTACGCGACCTTATAGCTCGCTTGGTTCCCCCAAAATCGACCAAAACGTAAAATACCATAAAGTACCCGGTTCGAAGCCAAGTGGTGCAAACTCGCGAGGCCATTAGGCGCAAACAAATTCTACTAATATATTGCGTACACACAGACAGCTGATCAACGCCTTCGTGAGTAGACCTATTTCCCAAATTGTTGGTTGAAACCCTAAAACGTAGGCATATAATCTTAATTTTGGAAATTTGCCCAACTCACGTCAGCGGTCCAGCTGCGTGGTCGAATTATTATTATTCACAACTAACAGTTTTCTTATTTCAGATTTGTAAAATAAATGCAAACACAATAAAAAAATAAAAAAATACGGAAAAGGCTTACTATATCATAATTCAAACATCAGTTGTTACATATCTATACATCTTTACATATATAAATAAAATTGAAGTGTCTGTCTGTGATTTTTTTTTTGAAACTATAAGTTTTTTAAGCTCATGTGGTTATTTATCCATTACCAAAACCTAAACACACACTTATAACTTTTTGTCTGTCTGTAAGTTTGTTTGGCCGGGCTAATCTCAGGAATGGCTGAACCGATTTTGACGAAATTTTCATTAGGCCTACCACTTAGAGGACGTTTTCGAGAATTTTTTAGGCTACTTTTTCAAAAAATATTTAAATGTCCTGTAAAAAATTGGAAAAAATTGAAAACTTATAGTCAAAATTAGATGTTTTGTGGACAAATGTTGGGGATATTGGGCGTCTATTTTGATCTGTGTCTTACAATATGTACAGGTCATAGCTATCTCCACCACGAAACTTAGCTCCAAGTGCCTCTGTCCTAATCAATCATCATTTGCGTACAAATTATTATTAAACAATTTTAAAAATGTAAAAACTATGAACAAAATTAGAGATTTTGTGGTTTTGCATTAAAACATTACCATATTATGTAATGCGGTGGCAGGGGTTGGCGAGCGAAGCGAGCAGGGGTAGAGCCCCTAGTTGTAAGTAAAACACTGTATTTAGTTCAAAATCTCAACACAATTAATTTTAGGTTAGTCCTATAGTAAACCAACACAAATGTTTTTAAAGCATTTACATTTATTATCATACTTGGTAAATTTAGAATTGGTCAATTTTTATTAACAATCATCAGCGTTTTTAGGTTAACCCTTAAACTACTATAGCGATGTCTCTCAGACGGCGGCAAAACCTCCCTCTCTGTTTCACACCCTCCCTCACCACTTAAAACCCGATTGTGTCCAGTACCTTTCACCTGAGTTAAGATCTTTGTGTGGTGAAATTCATGCAGCTCTCTGACTTATTGTTTACAGGCAATATTGTAGACTGTACTACAGACGTACTGGTAGACGTACTATAGCAGTTATTTTTTGTCCTCAGCGGTGACGTCTCATAGTCGGGTTAGAGTAATAAATAGTGAGATTTTCTGAACTAGTAGTATGAGTTCTACAGGACGCGTGGAAGTAAAACGGTAATACATTTTTTAAATTCATTCAGCGAATCCTCAAAATGCCGATGCACGATGAACTTGAAAATAACTTGCACTTTCTGCCAAACAAAATCGAAACGTCAGACATGATATTCATGCCAGAATTGAGGAGTTCCGATTTGCTTAGTGTTCGAGAAAAGTGTGCCTGGAGTAGACTCAAAACCATAGTTACAATTTTCGTCAGATTTGTTGAGTTTTTGTAACATAAAAACTAATAAATAAGTTTTCATAGTAAAATTGTGTTTTATTTGTCTAGTCTGGTATAGCTTATAGAGAAAAAAAATATCGATTTACAATTTAGGATTTTGAGCAATTATGAACAAAATTAAGGTTGGAAGTATTTTTAAAAGATTTTTCTTTACATATTTTAAAATATAATAATTACGTGTTTTACAAAATACGTGCTTTAAAATCAATAAACAAATTATAATAAAAAGATTACTTAAAAAACATTGTTTTTTGGCGAGAGGTGGGTATTTTAAAAACTGTTCTTAAAATTAATGTTTTTTAGCGAATTTCTGTAGTAAAATAGTTTACAAACAAGGAACAAATCCCGAAATATTTGTAAATAATTTTGTAAACTTCCCTACTCCCCTCCAAAAAATGACGTCTAACATACGTCGCATAGTACTTAGGTTAGTATTTTTGGGTATATTAGTTAAGGGTTAAGTTTATGTCGCTCTATTAAATAAAACATGCTGTCATTTACCAATAAACCTGGCCCTACTGCGCGTGCGTCAGGATCTTAGATACCGCACTCACACCACCCTACCCCGATCCAAGTTCCTCTGTCCTAATCAATTGTAATTTCAGTGAAAATGTCAGATTATTCAACACTGTAATCTGTTTCCATTTGCTTAGCCATGAGTCGCTGAGGAGGTTGGTGGAGCGAGGGGGGAGCGTAGCCCTAGTGGTTAATAATCTAAAACATTCTTATACTTTCCTTAAAGCTAGTTCTTTATGATTGTATTTCAAAATTTATAAAACGTTCCCACCGTTATTTCCTACTGTCATTGGATATGTTGCATTAATAATTTGCTTCGAAAACTTTGTATAGAGTTCACCCTGAAGAAGTCATTTATAAGTCATGAGGTTTCGAAGATAGAATTTCGGTAGTGAAACAGAATATGGCTTTGGCTACGAAAATGAGATTAGAATATCTAAATTGAAAGTCAGTAGGCCTAATTATTAGGTAAAGTTTTAATGAGTTTTTCTTATTTGAATATTAACTATGTTTTTTTATCGTTTACTCTGGAGAAAGTAATTTTGCATTTCTCAGGCTGAATGAAATAGTGTATGTGGCTTCTGTACACCATGAGTGTTTGAAAGTAGATGGTAACGTTTTCCGTAAACAACAAAAATATCTGTAATTAATGTATGGAACAAATAAAACAGCTTAATACGGTTTTCTACGAAACGCTCGAATTTCCAAACTTACGTTTATATGTTTTAGGGTTTCAGCCAATTATTTGGGAAATTGGTCTACTCACGAAGGCGCTGAATAGCTGCCTGCGTGTACAAAATTAATTAGTAGAATTTGTTTGTACCTCATCCTAGCCCAGTTTCTTTCAAAGCGGGCAGTTTGCGACCCGAATTTGTTTCTCAATTTTGCATCCCGGCCATAGTCCTTGAACCAGAAGTTCGTTGATTTGAACCGGTACAATACTTTTATAGTATTGTACGTTTTTATAGTTTTGTGGGAACCAGAAAACATAGGTCGTGTAAGAAACAAAATTGTAGTACGTATTTGTTTTTTTTAGATAAACCCCCAAAAACTTTTCATTGTAGTACGTATAATCTAAAAAGAAAAATTTGCTTCCTTTCGAAAACGTGCTTCTGTTGTTGAATTTTTGGCTAACGAAATCGTCCGAAATACTTAGAAAGGCAACGTTTAAAAACAATTTATACCAAATTGGACGTAAAATGCGGCCGTTAGTGTGTGAACATACACTCTTCATATATAAAGTCACGGCAGTAGCTCATCTTTCCAATTGAAATTAACTAATTATTCAAATTAGTACTGAACCGAAAAAGCACTTTGTATTATCAAATGAAAGATGACGCAGTGTATTAAATTATCCTGGGTAAAAGGGTATTTTAATTGAAATAATAAGTGGTCATTACATTGAGAGAAATGTAATGGACGTTTAAGTGTAGACCAGAACAGGTTCATCTAAATTGCAAACTGTGGATTGAGGGGAGAAATGATTTATGTCTTTTGTGTAATATAGAAGTAATCAAAGGCGAGCCTATACCATTTTTATATTTAGTGTTTTCAGGCTTGTTTCAATAAGATAATCTTGATTACCTCAAGCTAGCGTGGGACTATAAATGTACGTGTGATAAAAGAGTTGAATTTCTGTTAATTTTTAAAAAAGTTCCCAGTATTATTTAAATTGGTTAAGGTTATGCCAAGTTTAGCTATAAATCATGAGCGAATATTAAATACATGATCAATATTATATTTATGTTTTTAATATACTTTATAATTTGGATTGTATAAATAGGAACTAATTTGTATTTAAACCATGGTTGTTTATAATGTCGGCTTTTTAATAATTGTGAACATATAGTTGGACTATATAGCATATATTTATTTAATTATTATTCTGTGGATACACCTTTGCTTATCTCTACTCTTATTTTAGTTGCCAAGCAACGGGATAACAATGCTTACGTGCTCGTAGTAATATTTCATCAGAGTTACCTTATGGCCAATTTAGCAATATTTGTTATATTTATCACACCTATATAAGTTTGAACACGCTAACGTGAAATGAGCGTTGGTAATCTCTTCCCCTTTTCGAATACGTTGGAAAAATGTGTTTCATTCGGAAATAGCTTATGATTGTCCCTACTGATCGAATATACACTAATTATATAGTGTCCTATCTATGTTAGTAAATCACGGAATCATAAAGGCCAGTGCTACTATGGCATTTTATACTATATACTTTCCTAAACGGTGGAATGGGAAAGAGTTAATAAAATTTGCTTATATTTATCTCTGATACTAGTATTAGTTGAACAATTATTTCAAATACTATTTGAGACGTATTTTATTGAATTTATAGCACAAGTGAATTGAAGGAAGTTACGTAGCTTCGACTAAATTTAGACGGAACAGTGGCAAATTAATATTTGAACGTACCTCTATTGTAACTTTATGTTTTTTGGACTAAATCTAATAACTTCAAAACTTTTGTAGGAATTTAACAGTTAAATCATTGCGGTATTTTTATTATTATCGCATTATATCACAGTTAAGTGAAACGATATGCACGAAATAAGTAGTGGAAATTGAAGACAAGTGGCTTGTTTAGGGAGGGGAATTCCGAGTCATTGCGCAGTCATGACCATTCAGGATTGCAATAGAACTCAAAATATTTGTATTTTATCGTCTTGTTTGTCACAAAGAGTCTTCTATAATGTTTTGCTGTTACTTTTGTCATTTTTACATTTGCTGAGTTCGTTCGTATGTCTATAATTATAGTACATAATATACATTTATTTTATCGTTATTGAATCCAGAAAAGTTCTTCTTCTTTTTAACAAAGTTTATGTTCTTATAAAATTGGAAATTTCGTATTTTTCTGTTTTAGTTTAACTACACCGTTTTTAATTTACGGTTGTATAGTTTGAATATATTTTTTTAAATTATTGTTTAGGTACGGTAGTTTTTTTGATTATTATTTTTACTCTAGATTATTCTTTTGTTATATTCTTGCATAGTGTTTCTTTAATGGTTTATTTTTAATAATGGAAGACACCATCGTGCTTTACAAGCCGATCCCCATGCTCGCCCCTTTATCACATAGCAACTGTTGTAGTTTAACTTAACCTATATTTCACATAGATTAGCTTACTCTGAGTTTAATTACTGCATATTTTTATATTATTATATATTAATTTTTGTCAAGATTAAATGCAGATTTTGTTGATCTATTTAAAAAAAAAATGTTCTGTGCTATAACATTAAAATTAATTAGCCTTCGTAACTTTCAATTCTCAAAATACAATACCAAAACAGTAATAATTTTATATCATATTCAGCTCTCATAAGGTATTTATTGTATGGTGGTGTTCACAGCCAAAAGATTGTTTTTCAGAATAGACAGTGGTTATAGAGGGCACATTTTTTTAAACTATAGAGGGTAGAGCCCCACCATTGGTATCTTGTAAACTATAAATCTGAGAGCAAACTTTCAATATGGAACCTTCCCTTGTTTTTTGAGACATTGAACAATATGTAGTTAAACAGCCATTTCCCAACATGGAGGCCAAATTTCAAATTTATTATAGAACACCATATACTTTCTGGATTTTTGTTTTTGGTGTTTTTTTTAACCATTTAAAAGTTGGAGGGGTATAGAGTTTTTTAAACGCTTTAACTGAGCGGAAGGTATTTTTGAATGCAAATGTTATAAAATAAATGCATGTAAACGCTCTTACACGAACAAGAATTTTTAAATAAATAACTTTTTTAAATCAACAAACACGTTTTTTTTTAAATTTTGTAAACAAAAAATACAGATGAATTATTAGAAAAAAATACGAATTTATTATTATTATTTTCACACAAGCTGACTATTATTTACTCTTCATAAAAATATAAGACTATGTAAACAAACAACTTAAGAAACAATAAAACTTTAAGAACATTGACAACTGCATTTTGAAATGAGAATTTGTACAGGGGTTTGGTGAAACAACAATTTGCAACAATTAAAATCTGCTGTTGAACAGCTGACAATGAACGTCCTGTTACCAACTTCATTTTTTATGTGTGGCAAATTTGTAGTTTTAATTACTCTGCATTATGGTTTTACTAAATTAACAAAAAACGGCGTTTGTTGTTTTTAAAAAGTTATTTGTTTGTCTAAACAATGCTTTATTCGTGTTAGAATACAACGTTTGAACACAAAAAGACCTTCCGCTCTGTTAGGGCTTTTATTAAACTTAATTCTCCTATAACTCTGTTGTATGTTATGACCGTTTATTCTAATCAGTTTTTACCGTAGTCCGTACAAAGGCTTTTATTCGGTATTAATACATTAATTTATAGTCTTTACTGCCGGAAGAAAGCAGTGAGGAAATGAATACAGTCATAATAAAATATATGATGTAGGCCTATATTAGAAGACGGTTTGTCGTAACAAAAGTCACCAAGAATAAAAGCCTTAAAATGACTTATAAAAAACTAAATCCCATCAGATATAGGGCGTTTCATAATAAATTAGAAAGTCAGTTGCCAAAATATTGGGAAACATTTTAACTAAATATTTGTTAAAATCTCCAACACAAAAGAAGGTTCCCCATTTAAAGTTTGCTGTCAGATTTGTATTATATTACAAGGTATCAATGTAGGACCATTTAAAAAGATACTCTGTAGAGTGAAATGTATTTTTTGTTAAACATATTTTTGCAGTAAAGCAGCTTTACTTAGTTGGTTTTAATAAATTTGCTGTTAATGGAATTCATCTCTTGAGTAAACAAAAATCATTTTTAAAGAACTAAATTTTATAAGACCTACTAGCCTTACTTAATAGTTAAGGGAATTTTGTATGCTTCTTGACTTTTCAGTCACAAAAATCATAATTTTCAGAGAAAATTTAATAGTTGGAAAATATTTTGAAAAAAGAAATTCTTATCCTGTTATTGAAATACATTCTACGATTGTTATCCGAGATTGTTTAATGTAATCATTGAAACTATCTGTATTACAATATCAGTGTACCACACACGTCCCATGGTCAAACTATAATGTGTTCTATTAAATATTAATACATGTCCGAACGTGCTTTATAATAATTCAACTCCATTTATCTTGCCTAACTGTCATCTCCGGACTTGCGGTTTCTTTTATTAAAGCATCGTTTATAATTCCGTCTGTGACAGTGTTGAGCCTCGTATAAGAAAAGTCTCCAAAAACAAACTCAGCAAACTTTCTAAACGAAATTTCGCCACAACAAAGTCACATCATTCATCTGAACCTTAGGAAAATTTGTAGTAAATATAAAGTATCTCAAACTAATATGTTGTAAATTAGACTACAGCATGCTTCGTACTCTAATCCTCTTTATTTTAGGTCACCTGACCACGACCTAGTTAAAACAACTTTTGAAAATAATTTATATTATTGGATAACATTTTCTAATTTATCCTTAGCCATTGTCGATTAAGCCTTGCCAACTAAATAATTTATTTTGCCCATCATTGTTGAAAGCAGCTGACTGCTTGTCAGTATTTACAGTGTTGCATCAGCTGGTTATTTGTGCTGGTTATTTTAGTCAGTCAGTATTAAGTGATCAACAAAATTGAATCTGAACTTTAAAACCTCAAATATAACACAATTTATAAGTTTAAAACTATTTTATGCATAACTGCATACAACTGATTGGTATTATGTTATAGCATACATGCATTCCTGTACCAATCCCAGCAAACAACCTTAATCCCGGACAAAACAAAACGCTTCATATGGCGTTTCACGTAACAAAATTATAAATATACTTAAGCCTGTTATTATGTTTATGTACGCAAAATAGATATACAGTGGAAAGAGTTTTAATAATGTTTTCCATATTTAAAAACAACGTTCACCGGCAATATAATTTTAAAAGTAACACATGTCTATAAATTAGGTGAGACATATATAATCGATGCAGTAGTCAAGTTAACGTAATTATAATTTGAAGATCTTGATATGAGTCTTTTCGTAGATCCTAAAGCATTTATTGTGTTGATTTCACTTTATTAAATATGAAGACATTGCTACTACTAGAGGGATTCCATGGTTATGTATAAACTCTTTGAATGTATCTTTGAAACAAAACACAACGTGTTAATGTTGTAAGAAGGCTGTTTAAATAGACTCAGGTGAGGCAAGCAGGGTCCCGCAAGTGTCAGTTCTCGGCCCAGTGTTATTTTTAATCTATATTAATGTTTTGTCATCTCAATTAAATGGATATAGGGTAATTAAATTTACTGATGATATAACACTAAGTTTTCAAACAGATTCTGTACACCAATTGTAGCCAAACGGTTAATGGTACTGAACAGTACTTTGCTGAAAACCATAATTTGTTAACCAATCCTTGTAAAATTAAGTGCAAACACTTCAGTAGAAATCATAGCTCAAAATAGTCACCAAGTTTTAACATAGTTGGTAGTATACTAACTTGAAGAAGTGCAATCAGTACATTTTTTGGGCCTTATAATTGATAACAAATTGAACTGAAATGACATAATTAACAGTACTATAGACAAAATTAGATCAGTTATAGTTGCGCTGAGAAATTTTAAGCTATACTATGACACTTCGATACTTTAAACTGCCTATTATGGACTACTGTATCTGAACTATGTAATTC
The DNA here is from genome assembly GCA_018207615.1 of Philaenus spumarius. Taxonomy (NCBI): domain Eukaryota; kingdom Metazoa; phylum Arthropoda; class Insecta; order Hemiptera; family Aphrophoridae; genus Philaenus; species Philaenus spumarius. The sequence goes on along the minus strand of JAGFPH010000119.1, from coordinate 266,297 downwards.
TTCTTTAGGGGAACTCATCAGTTCAGAATATTAAAAAAAACACACAAAGTTGTAAAAATACTTTCAAGAAATTTGGAGTCTTACAATTTCATGCAGTTACGTACTTTTTGTTTTTTTTTTATTGAATTAAAGTGTGATCATGGCCAAAATATGATCTACACAACTACATCATCATTCAATCTTAAGCCGGGTCCACAATAAGCCAATGCTTGGCAAACAAGTTTGTTTCTAGGAACTGGAACAACTTTCCAGTAGTTCGGAAACATTTGTATTGAGGAAGGATGCATTTATACATTATTATTATTATTATTATTATTTAGGGGGTTTATGTGATCCACCACCGGGACCCACTGCACCTAAACCATGAGGTCCTCTGTGCCCCATGTCCAGGCAGCAGTTCACATCAAACCCGCCCTTTTTGCGAAACGAAGAAGTCCGTGGGGGCCTTCCTCTCGTATATGACTGGTGTCAGGGTATCCTTGTCCCAGATATTTCTGCCTCATTGATGCGAGGGCATCACATTCGCATAGAAAGTGGAAAGAAGTTTCCTCCTTCTCTCCACACCTTCGACATAATGGGTTGTTCTCCAGCCCCATTAGGTGGAGGTGCCTCCTCAGAGAGTTGTGTCCCGTCAGTAGACCGACCAACAACCTCACTTCCGGCCTGCCAAGACCCAGCAGTGTTCTGCTTAGGCGTCCATCCAGGCCTTCAACGAAGTCGTGTTCCTGTCTCTGACCTCTTACCGTCTCTCTCCATCTACGCAAGTGTCCTGATTGAACATTTTTTCTTACACTCTCCTTCCCATAGCCTCTTGATATTCCTATCATTGGTTCTGGGCCCATCGGAGGAGTTTCTGCTCCTATCTTAGCCAGTTTATCTGCTATTTCATTTCCTTCCACTCCTTCATGTCCAGGGACTCAAACAAGTCTTACTTGCCTATTGCTTGACAACTTATCCAGCAGTAATTGGCATTCCCAGACCAGTTTTGATGTTGTTTTTGTAGCTATAATGGCCTTTATAGCCGCCTGACTATCAGAACACATCGCAACATCTGTGCTCATGCTTCCTGATTCCAGTATTCGTTTTACGCATGCAAGTATTGCGTATACCTCCGTTTGGAAGACCGTAGAGTATAGTCCCAGCGACATAGAGTATCTTCCCTGGGTGTACGGTCCTTTATGCATGTACATTCCGGCTCCAGTACCTTTGTCTGTTTTAGACCCGTCCGTGAACCAGATTTGTGCATTTCCAAGATCTACTTGTTTCCGTAGCCACTCTTCCCGAGCCGGAAAAGTAGCCTCCAATTTGCTATTGAAATTATACTTAGGAGTCATGTAATTCGTACCGGCCTGCAGCATCGGATCCCACTCCAGTATCTTGTTCAGACACTCACCGTTTCCATTTCTTGCAAGAGATGTTGACCAACTCCCTCCTGTGTTCAATCTCATTGCGGCCTTACTAGTCTCCCCCTGTACCACGAGGTCCAGAGGTGGGAGGTCCAACAGGATTTCCATGGCCGCTGTGGGAGTAGTTCTCATGGCCCCCGTGATTCCAAGGCAGGCCATCCGCTGTACTTTATTAAGTTCTCTTTTTGCTTATTCCTTCCTGGTAGCAGGCCACCAGACTATAGAGGCAAAAGTTAGAGACGGTCTTATTATAGTAACATAGAGTTCCCCGTTCTAAATAAAGCAATGCAATTGGCATACATATACTGCACCTGAAAAAGTACTTCTTGAAGCAACTACACATTTTCCCTCACCTCAGGGTAACAGCACACTTGGAGTCAGAAGAAAATCTTAAATGAAAGCAAGGATTAAATTGTACATCAAATTAAAGGTCTCTGTTAGTAGAAAACAATATCACAAATCCGATCTCAAACTGACAACTGTGTGGGAAATAGTAGTCGGTCAAAGTTTGTATTAACTTGGAATTAGCTCAATTTTATGAAGCACCAGGTTTAACAGGCAACATAAGAGCCATGCAAGTAGGTTCTAGCAATAGAAACTATTATTTGGCCTACAAGAGAAGCGTCTACCACCATAAGGGAAATTCAACGTTGTGGTTGGTAAAGAATTTTAAAGATATGTTCTTGATAGATAACACTAGACAAACAAAATTCAGTACACCTTCATAAAGCTAAATAATGTACTTTTTGGTAAACAAACCAACTTGGACTTTTTTGGTCAGATTAAAATGGGAATTTTTCCCATCCAGTCACCATCTGCCAGTGAAAGCAGAGGCGAGATTTTCGCCAGTTGATAGGGCAGCCAACTCATTGCATTTATACATAATATGGACAAAATGAAAACAATTTAGAGCATCGTAGTTCATAAACGAGGGGAAAAGAAAGTAAAGCCTAAACCAGGAATGTGAATATCTGAAAAAAGGTTTGGCGGGGGCTGCCATATTTTCATGTACTTTGGGGCAAACGAAAAAGCCTAGTATCTCAGGCAGCTGATTTCGCAGACCACACAAAATTAAGAGACGATGAGGCAAATGAAATATCTTCGCCAGTTGCAGTGGACGTTTTAGTGGCATTGACTCTGCTAAATCTTTTCTTTGCTACAATAGGCCATACCATGTTAGCAAGTATTGCAAAATCAGTGGTAGATATACGCGTAAAATTTGTAAACAGCCAGCTGTTAACTCTGTGCGTACATTTTCTTTACTATATCCATATTTTCATTGTAACAAATTTCTCTGCTAGCATCTACGAGGTCGATGATGACTAATAACCACGAATGCCGAAGATATACAAGCTAATCGACGTGGATGGTACACCATAAAAGATCATTATGATCACTGTGATTTCGCACTAAAGTCTCTCAATGATCACGGCTGATCACGGCACTATAGTAATGCCAACACATTGATTTATTTGTTTGTCAAACAAATGTTTCCGAACTACTGGAAAGTTGTTCCAGTTCCTTAACAAAACATTGAAATAACCTATATTTCCTATGGGAATTTTGCTACAAATCGTACTCAGAATACCGGGCCCCTTAAAAATTTCCTAGTAATGAGCTACCAATTATTGTCTAAAACTTGATTGGTAATTGATGCCCGTAGCGAACTCTTTTAGTATTTTGTAAACCTTGTAAATATTATATTTATACGTATGTATGAAACCAACACTTACTGCAAGAGTTGACTAAAATTAGGTCGCAAAACAATCATTACTTTTTTCATAAACAAAATATCAAGCACGTTCAACATAGCAAAATATCATTACCAAAATATTTTACCCTAACTCTTTAGTTTGATAAGTGCAACCCTTAAGCACAAGAAGAGAATAAATCTTATGTACCGGTATATATTATATTCTTAAATTATTAATAAAATTGCATATCGAATTTGTAAATATGTTCTCGTAAACAGAACAAAGGGTGCGTTCACAAAGAAAGCTGGTTGCAAGCGCTTGCTAACAAGCGCTGGCCGGCGCTGACCGGCGCGAGAAAAAGTTTTCATTGTATCAAGTTTGTACGTTCAGAGACAACGCTTGTTCCGACTTGCAAGCGCCTGCTACAAGCGCTGACCGGCAAGCAAAAACTTTTGATACTTGTTTTCCGGCGCTGGTAGCAGTCAAGTCGCTGACAACTCGCAGTGAAGACTACATTTTTTATCTTTTAACGTTTTTTTTTAAATTATTTGTATAGAATTATTATAAGGTAAATGGTTATTAAAACCAATAGTTTCAAACATATTAAAGACTTAGCTCATACAAATAACTAGCCGTTCTTCCGAATGAATTGGTTGCTTTTGCCAGTTTCCCCAGGATTTATCCAAAGTAGTTTCAATTTTGTTGAGGATATAATTGAATGTGCTCGACTCCATTCTCAATATAAGAAAAAAACCTTACGTTGTCCAATTTTAATTGAGGAAACAGATGGTGGTATTCACCAAATCTTCCTCTTCCTCGGTTAATTTAATATATAACACCGATTCTCTTTCGGTGCACTTTCAAATATACATTTTGAAGCAAAAATAATTCTTCACCACTTGACGAAGTCATTCTGGGAATGAAATTTGCAAGCTTTTGTTGTGAACACCCAAAACTATTCACAAGGGCTTGCAAGCGCTGGTAGCAAGCGCCTAGAAACAAGTAACTTGCAACCAGCTTTCTTTGTGAACGCACCCTAAGAAATTCCTAGACATGTTAGTGCAATGTTTTTTTTTTACCCAAGGAGTCTGTTGAACTTTCTGTATGATTTCTAAATTGTATGTTTGTCAATATTTTCTCATAAATGACTTTCAAATGATGTATATATACTTTATGTAATATAAGGACTTTATGCACGTTGTACTTATATACATACTTGAATACTTTTCAAAGGATTTCCTCGAAATTTGGTATACATATGTGTGCCGGATTTGCTATACGAGTTTTCCGAAAGTATTTTTACACCTGTATTTAGTTTTAATTTTGTGATTATATTCTTATGGTTGGAATTGACTTAGTTATACATTATTTCCTCTTTGAACGCTGTTTTTTTTATATATATATTAGTATTACCAACTTTTGAAACCATTTCTAATGCGATATATAACATTTTGTGTATTGAAATACTGGTACTTATTTAACCAATAATGAAAAATATTATTTAATTTACTACTTATTTTACTACGTGCATGCTAATTATTTTAATTAAAATATAACACTAAAATCTATATATATATATATATACATATAATCCAAATACCACTCACTCACTTATCACGAAATCTCAAAAACCACCGAACGGATTGGAATGAAATTTGGTATGTATGAAGCTCTAGGTACTCGCTAAGAAAAGTTTGCAAAAAATTCGAAATTTTATTGGGGGTTTGGGTTGGTCAAAGTTACTAAAAATCCCCATAAGAAATACATAGTGTAATATATTTAATGATATATTTGTTTTATCAGTGCAAAGCCGGAACGGGTCAGCTTGTACTTAATACAATCAGAATCTCACTAGATCGTAGATCGGTTTCCGGGTACTTTGTTTGGTTTAACTTATGATAACTTCGAAGTAAATACGAAGTAAATAGTAGTAAATAGAAACTTTGAAATCTACCTAAGCCTAAGCCGAGCAGGAAGTGATTTTGTGTGCGTGTCTATTAGCTACTTACTTGTAATATTTTTACTTATGTATATATTTTGTTTTCTAATTATTTGTGTATTTCTTTAGCTGTGGAATCTTATCATGCATTAAGAATCACAGTAGTTTATTTTAATAATCTCTTTACCTTATATAATTGCAAAGACTTTATTTACTATTGAATAAAATAATTTGAAACTAATCACGAAACTGACTTCATTAGACTATTCATTGGTTTTAAGTTCCTTCAACTTTAAATCAAAACGTTTCCAATCAAATGAGTATTATTGTACAATTAGGTCTGAAAACAAAATATTAAATCATTGTGTTTAATGTTCTCTTAATTGAAACAAATAATTGAAGCAATAAATAACTACTGATTTTGTTGTTTTGTTTAATTGACGTTAAATATAACGGAACGGAATAATAAGTCATTAAAGCTGTATGTTAAAATTGTGAAAGAGAATTAATTGTTGAAAGCATTCACATTGAACCTATATATTTACTTTTAGAGAAGTTACTTACTGCTCATTTAGTTTGGAGCATTTAGTTAGTACTATAAAACATAATATTGATCATTTTAATTAACACAATACAAATACTTTACTAAGTTTTTCAGCAATGTATAAAATAAATAAAACAAAAAGTTAACAGAAAACTATTTGAAGGTTGTTTGTTTTCAGTGATAGGATTTTAAACAGTTACGAAAATACCGATTCCCTCCAAAACCATTCAGCACATTTCCTGTCGATTTAGTGTACGAAATTTGGTAATTACGTAAAATAACTTCTCAAATTATTTATGTTCTTATTATTAAACTCAAACAAAATTTTTAAAGTCTAACAACAAATATATTTATTTTTTCATTTTGCGTAGGCCTATAGAAAATATTTTATAAGAAAATATTTCTGGACATTTTAATCCTTTTCTATAAAGTTTAGAAAATTTAAAGAGACAATTAATTTTTAGAGGGAAATTTCCGATTAAAATAGGGTTAATTTTCAAAATGGCATTTCATTTTTAAATTGAGTAAAATTTGTATTTTTGATTACAATATATTTTGTTTAGCTTTAACCACGTGTACACATATAATACATGTGTGTAACAAGCATTCATTGTTAATGTATTTTTGGTCGATGAGCAATAGTTTTGAGACAAAAATAAAAAAAAAACCCAAAACGGAAGCTTTAAAATGGCTTTGTGATGATTTTGGAAAAAAGTTTTTTCTATATAGATACTTTAAAATATATTTTTTGAATAGGCCTACGTTATTTGAGAAAAATAGTTACAGTAGAACACATTTTCTTAACAGCTTCCAATTGGATGTTATTGATTTCTTAATGTTATTACTTTTTTTCTGTGCTGTAATAATGAAAAAATATACGAGTTGCTTTTATATTAGTAGTTCAGTGAACAGTAGACCTCATGTAAAAATTTAAAATCTGCTCTTTATTGTACAATTTTATGCAAAATGGTTTTGTCTAATATGAATGATTTTGGAAACATAATATTAATTTAACTTCAAGGAGATATCAAACTGCGATGGATAAAGGTATAATTTCCTCGTTTCAATCCAGTAATGTACAATATGTATGAAATCAATTCGCTAATTATTTTGCATCCGTTTCTTTTTCATGTGTCTTTTCATAAACCTCTTTTTCCTCAGTTCATATTGTCCTATTGTAATATCGACGACATCAGTAATATAATTGCAAATGTAATTTTCATAAAACGGCGGAATTCGATAAAATTTGAATATTTGAATGTTTTTTAATTTCTGGTTTGTTTTCCCATAACCATTCATTCAACTGTGTAACAAATTACCAACGACCACATAAGACCAATAGATGGAGCATGCCTATAAAGCTAACACTATAGCGGGTGAAGCCAGGTCGGTCATCTTGGCTGGGTCAGAAAGACATAAACGGCGCTCTCAACTTTGAATTATGACAATGCTCTCGTTTCACTCAACCTGTGATTTAATATACTTAGAGTAAAGTTAAAATTTTGAAACTTCGCAAGTGTAAAGTTGACAAGTTGTGGGTGCTAATGAAAGGAATTAAAAATCAAATAACACTACTTAAGCCTTTTTAACACAAAAATAACTTTAACTTTTTATATACATTTTTAATCATGACATAAAAAAGTTCCATTGCTACTACTTTTTTTATTTTTTGGTCAGGTACGTTAAAAAACGGTGGAAATTGTAGCCTTAGAACTGAATTTTACTAATCTTATTTTTTTTTAATTTACTCCTTTAGTTTCGTAGATAACTTAGTTAAAGTTAAAAAGTTTTGCCGCGGTGGAAACAGCGTTCCGCCCATCGACCTGCAAGTGTTGGTATGGCAAATTCGTTGTAGATACTGCATGTATATGTATATTAACAACTACTGTAATGATATTTTTGTGATAACTAGTATATTACTAATACTATATCAATAAACAAAGTTTAGTTTTTGTTAATGTCTGGTACTTTAACGGGAAAGGTTTCATTCCTGAAATACCGTTTAATATTTTATGGCGTCTCAATTATTTTTTTAATTTTAGATATTGTCATAAATTTTTAATTAGTGGACTAGAAATATTGATTGTACTGAAAAGCATTAATCAAGCCTGGCATTATTTAATACAAATTGTTTAGTATCTATTGACTTAATATTAAAATTAAGTGGGTAGAGATCCGAAAATACTTTGAATATAAAATCTTTTCTTACATTACCTGAAATTGTCGTATATAATGTTATATTGAAAAAGTATAGGACATAAAGACAATGAAAAAATATGATTTAAAAGTTTATTTTTACAATGTAAAGTAGTAAAAGTTGAAAATCTATAGTATGTGAACACTAATCGAGCAAAGAATATAATATTGGATAGAATCAAATCACATAGTTGTATATAGCCTAATAACATGAAAAGATTTTAATTTTCTTTGTGTTCAAAATTTGATAATATAATTCTTTTTATTGGTGATTACAATGAAGTTTGAAAGTGAAACATAGGCTACTAATATACAAATATTTATACTATTTTTAAGGTTCAAAATATAATGATAATCTTACAGAAGTGCTACTATTATTAGTGAATACAAATAAGTTTGATTGTTGAATACGGATAACAAACATTAAATAATTTGTACTAAATAATGAAATTAATTTTTAAAGTCACTAAAATGCATAAGGTACCTCGTAGGCCTACAGTTATTAAGACATAAAAAAATAATTTGTGCACAGGTACCTTCAAAGTGGTAAATAAATGCAATTTCTTACAACACATTTTAAACCACGATTAATTTTATGTATTTCATCTAAAGCGTAAGAAAATATTTAAAGGATGTATATACGCATGCAGTTAGTTGATTAATTAGTACACATATTTTGTAACATCTAAGTTAAATCAAAATATGAACTTACCCATGGTAGGTAATTCCTTCTATTTTTCCTCTGTTAACACACCCGTAGGCAACGCACGTATTAGGCATCACTATTAATAACAATGAACAGTATACACATAATAATATAATATGATTCAAAGTGTGATACAAAATGCATTCGAAACTACGTAAAGTGAGGTTATGTTAGCGATCTCGGCAGGTTCCCTGTGCGAATGACAATAGCAAAGGCTAGAGCTACTGGCGTTGAGTCATGCCTATCCACCGCCATCTTGCTTGGGTCAGGCGGACAGCTCGGCTTCACCGGCGGATTAGCTATGCTCCATCTATTGGTCTTATGTGGTCGTTGCAAATTACAATATGCATAAGTCGTTTTAAATGCCTTTATGGATTAACCATGTACAATTTTAAGAAAATCGATCAACGATTTAGCCGTTGTTGAGAAATAAACGAAGTGTACGAAATACCGAAACGTTGATATAAAATTTTTAATATTCAGTACTCCTAAAACGAAGAGTTGAAGTGATTTTTACAACTTTTCTACTTTATCTTAACTAATTAGTGTAAAGGTGTGTAAAGTAAGAGATTTCGAATATATTATATCCATTTCTTTCTTATGTTTATACTTAAAAACTAAAAGAGTTGGTTTCAATGCACCTTAATTAAGTTTTATTTGGTTTATAGTTTCAGTTTTGAATTTGTTTGTTTTTTTACGATTAATAACGTTTTACAGTTTACAATTTTATAATTTATGTTGAAAGAATTGTGTATGCTTGTTTACAATTTGTTTAAGGTTTAGTCTTTTCGTATTACTTTACCAATTTAAATAAAGATTTATTTGCAGAAGTACGGTGCAGTACACATATTAACAATGCAAACATTTTAAAAAGTAAAAAATTTGTTGATTCACGGAATTGAACCAATAGACCTTAGAATTGAAGCCACCGACTGTAACCATTCATCTACCGTTGGAATTGAAAAACGAACAATTTGAACAATAAACGTTGTGACTCATTTACAAGGTACATAATAATATTTAAATAGTTGTGTATTACAAAAAAATACTTATATGTATTTTTCCTGACTTCAAGGAACATTTATGCTAAAGTTGAAGAAAATCAAACAACGCATTTGGTCGTAATCGCGTAACAGACGAAATGAAGAACGGGCTTGAAGTAGAACCTTGCTTAATACTACTTGCTTAGTACTTTCTGTCAATTATATCCTGATATTGTATACCAGATCATTTCACAATTACAAAGTGTAAAATAAAAAATATCTTACTTATATTTGATAAATTAATAGATCAGATGTTTCACATTGACTTCCCACATTGACTTTCCCGTTTAGAGATAGCTAATTATTTGCAAGCCTCATGCCACACGCCGATGATGTTTCTCATTAAAAATTCAATTAAAAATGTCACCCCTCTTTCCGCCTGCTTCATCATTGCATCAACAGCTGACACTTTTCTAAAGCCTATAAATTATTTTAATTTCACGCAGGCACGGGTTAACGTTTATTTTAATTTTACTTATAAAACACAAACAATTAATTTTGTCATTGTATCCTCTTTAACAGTATTGAAACATTTTCAAATTAATTATGTATGGTTAAGGTTAGGTACTCATTTTATAATGGCTTGACATAATTTTAAAAAGTATATACAGTGGGCAAAAAGTTTGAACACGGCTGCCTTCTAATAAAGATAGACACATTTTGAGCTCTCATTTTAAAGCAATGTATATTTTCTATAAGTTTGTGGTTTTAAAACGTGTAACCTACTATTAGGATTTTTTGATAAGGTGGAACACTTCTAATATATTTCATTAAAATTGTTTTGGATTTTGTACACAAATTTATCGTGTTGTTATTATTGATTTCGTTTTGAAGCCCACCAGTTTTCGTGTAAATTGAACTTAAAGTTTAAAATTTTAAAAAGCTCTAGTTTCTACTTGTTTTGGGAGATCAAACAATAACTTCCATTCAATATATTTGAAATGACATGTTTTACGAAGCCATGACATAAACAAATTGTTTTAGAAACAACTCTAATTTAATTTCCTTTATTTTTAGTTTCCGATAATTTAAATCAGGTATTCAAATATATTTTTATTAAATGTGTACTTTTTATTGTGTGACTTGATCAAATATATGTCATAGCATGCATTTTAAATGAAAACTATTGTTTTATCTCCCCAAGTAGCTACAAAAAATGTAAATTCCATGTCCAACTTCATCGAAAACGGTTGGGCATACAATCAATTCAAAGAATAGAAAAGTCCTAAAATTATAATACACAGTATTAATTGTATATATATATTCTATTTATCCGTCTAGTGATCTATTTACTGGTCTCTCAAGTATCCATATTTAGGTATCAGTCTTGCAAGGTCATACGGAAATTAAAATTTATTGCAACACATAATATAACACACACACAAACACCCTCATTCGTCATCTATGATTAGTCTATTGGTATGCGACACCTTTCCCTTGTCAATGACGTCTGTATTAAATTCAGTGATCCGGAGACTATTCTATAACTTAAAATTATTTATAAAATACGAAAACATAATACAAACTAAAGTCTTCAATTATAAATTAAAAGGTGGGCCGCCATATTGGAAAAATGGCTGATGTTATCACAATTTTAAAACCACCGAGAGTACAAAGTGGGAGGTTAATGATGTTTCTATCTTTGTTAGAAGCCGAGAAATCCAGTAATGTCCAGACTTTTTACCCACTCTGCATATATCGTGCAGCCTACACGATGAGAATGTTTAAGATTTTTCTTTTGTTATATCTGAAACTGTAACAATCGCTCGACAGATTTCTTAAGAGAAGTCAAATATGTGAGAATTTTAAATATATTTACTTCTATTTATTGATATGGATGTGAGCATTTTTAACCGTTCAAGTTGTAACATAGCATCCGTGAGATAAACCTACGTATTGTAGAAAGCAAACGAATTAGTTTAGACACTTTGATGCAACTGATGTTCCTTATGTACAAAACAGAGAACATATTTTATTCAAATCATAGCTGCCCAAAAGGCTTAATGTTACATATTTTTAAAGCTATTTTAATAGTTAACATTTTGAAAAACAGTAGACCTTTTTTCACTTAAAATTTAAATATGGGGACTCTAAATGTAAATAATTATTTATTTTTGATTTATTTACTACCAATAAACTGTGTTACTATCTGAGTTTAAAAGTTTGCCAACCCTTTTATGTTGAAATCCATTTAAACAATGTTCAACTTTTCAGAAGTTTTTCAAAATTCAAACTTTTCGACGAAATGAAAAAGCCCATATCCAAATGAAAATGTGTGTCAAGAGGGAAAATAAACCAGAAGGATATCAAAACTGTCCATGTTTTTAATCCAAACTTAGGTCATACCGCCAACCATTTCAAAATGGCGGCTAAAAACTTCAATCGATCGTCATTTCCGTGAAAATATCAGATTATAATAATCTTTTTGCATTTGCTTGACAGCGATTTTAAAAACTCCTTTAATAACCGATGCTTCACTCTATGTAGTAAATAATCAGAAGTACACATATACATTCTAGTGTACTGAAAGAAGCGATCTTCGTCTCGTCGCAATTCTTTAAATAGGTGGTGGTATTCACCATATCTTTGTCTATTTTTGTTAATTTGGTGCACGCCCCAACGCCTTTGTTGTGCTCTTCTTACCTTTTGCAAACAATCATTACTTCTCACTAGCTCCTCGTGTGACGTCATCTCGTTGACTGAGACCAGTGTGGAAAGTTGCCGCTTGTATCGTAGCCACATCCGCCGCTCAGGAAACGCCACTTGCAATTGCTAGTAACGCTCGCCGCTCACCGCCCGCCGCTCACCGTTCGTATCGTAGCCGAAGCGTATTCATGTTCGCGTTAATGAATAGCGGTAAACTTGATGTTTAGTGCTGACTGACGCACCTGATCATGTACTGAGGGATAAATACAAAATATCGATTGATTTTGACATAACTCACTATGCTTTTCGGATAAAGGGACTCGGAATTAAGATAAGTTTGAAAATTTCGTGTAAAAGTAAATCTCAAAACTTACCTGATTTTTATTTGCTTCATTTATTATTGTCTAAGTAGTTCCCTGCTGATATTGAATATAAAATATTTCGTTGTGTTCTCAAAGGTCAAATCAGTTAAACATTGATTACAATTGTCAAACTGTTTGTACATATTAAGTCTATTTTCATACCAATACCCCTCCTCCTCCCCCAATGAAAGTGCCAAAAGCGGGATAGGATCGTATGAAGGTCAAAGTTCGATCACGTGGTGAAGTAACATGATTATACCCGTCAACATGTCAGGGCTATGATTAAGGCGACTCGACGTCACAGTATGTGTATTATTACTGACGTCACACTTGATGTATTTTATATTTTATTGAAATCTAAAGTACTTTTCTATGTTTTCCTAAAAGCCTTTGGGCAACAAATTTGCATGTTTGTTTTCTCTAACCAGTAGTATTATTGTTTTATATTATTTTGTATTGTTTTGTGGAAATTTGTGGAAGAGGGACTAAATCTGTAATATTAACATTTACTATGTATAACCTCCTATAAAGTGAGTGTACGTTCGTACGTACGTAAGTAACAACATAATATATTATCTGATTCACTCATTATCCGTACTACTTTAACGAAGCCTAGCGTAGATTATACTTTGTGGTTATGTTTCCAACTTTAATCACAGTGTCTTGTAAAATTGATTTTTTATATCGAGTTATAGAACTAATGTAAGCTATAATACGTTATAAGATTTGCTTATAGGTTATAAAATTAATACAAATACAACCTTTTATTATCAGTATATTCATATTTAAAAATTTTAAGTACAGATACCCATTCGTTTAACTTCGGACAAAATCATACTTCTTCGTATAACATATAAACATATTCAATTATTAAATTCTTTATCATAATATTAATAACTTCTAAATCATTTGACATATCACTGTAAAATAAAAAGCAATTCAAATATAATATTTTTATCTTTATTTTGATATACAGTACAGTACATTATAGAGTATATATTTAAAATCTTTATTTTAGTGTACAGTATATTTATAACAAATTTTAACAAATAGGCCTACAGGTTTTATAAAATTATATCTAAATTTTACAACAATTTACCATTTTATATTTAAAACATTTACTATTGGATATTATGTCAATATGAAATACAAATCAATAAAAAAATACCTTCCTTTTTTTACATAATAATCGTTATTTAATTACACATTTTAAAAAAAATATTTCTACACTTAGTAATCCTAGTAATTGTAGCCTACACATGTACCAAGTTAAAATTACCCTTTTTTAGAATTTTAAATTTCTTTATTATAATACTAATAACTTCTTTTGATTTACATTTTACATAATTGATAAACATTTTATCTATTAATATGAAATAAAGAGCTATTAAAAGATAATATTTTGTCTTTATTGTTATATATTATATAATAATGTATATAAATACAAATCATTGTACACATTTACCGAGTTAAAATAACCCCTCAGCATAGTTAGGTATTCCAGGATAAAGTCTGTTGTTTTAAAATAGTATTTTTAACTTCCCGCTACCAATAAAGGGAAGTTATTGATTTCGGTCCGATTTTCGAAAGTCGAGTTTTCATTAAATCTCCACGTTTTGAGGTCCCAGGAAGCCATTCTGACTATTCCCGCCGAGGTGTCCGACCATGTGTGTGGGGGTGTGTAGGTGTGTGTGTGTGTGTGGATGTATGTGTGTAAATAAATTTTTGTCGTACAGTTTCTCAAAAACGAATCAACCGATTGAATTCTACGACATTTGATTCGAAAGGGCGTATCAAAACTTAGATCTGATTAGATTTGAGAGTTAATCCATCGAGCCAATCCGAAGAAATTTAAAAAAATAACCTAAATTTTTTTTGAAATTTTTATGTTTTTTAAAAATAACTTTAAAGCGTGCGAAAAAATCATAATAAAACCATGTATATATTTTTTGTGCTTAAAAAACTGCGTCGACTGCTTTTTTGAAAATGAAAATCGGACGACGCATTCAAAAGTTATCGTTGTTTAAAAATTCACAAATTTTTGTTTTTTGGTATTTTTTTAACATATCTTCCAGATTTCTCAACCAATCAATATAAACCTGTACATTTTCTTTTTATGCTTTAAAAACTGCGTAGAATGCTTTTTTAAAAATGAAAATCGAACGACGCATTCAAAAGTTATCGTTGTTTAAAAATTCACAAATTTTCGTTTTTTGGTATTTTAACAAATAAACTCATTTTTAAGCGTTTAAAATTCAAACTAAGCGGGAAGTTCTATGGTTGGCCTGCACGGTCAACCAATTACCAGATTGCTTTTAATGATTTATTTCTGTTGTGCATCTAATTAAACTCCCTGTGATTTTTCACGTTGGCTTACTGGTATGTAAAATAATATTATCAACCACTACATATTACTACATCACCTCTCCTCATCAAGACTACCTTTTAACTAATAAATTTTTGGTATTATTGGGAAGGACATTTTAATTTGATTTTATATGCTAACAAAATAATAATAATTAGAAGACAAATAAAGTATACCATACGAAGTTAGGATTATTACTTAATCATGCAGTTTAAAATACCATTTTTCGAATATATTTTTAAAAAACTACAAAAAACAACAGATATTTACAAAATAACAGCAAATTCTTTATAGATCAACTTTATTTTAAAAATAAACTGACAAACGCTTTATTCGTGGACATTATATGATAAAACAACAAGGGTAGACGCTTAAAATTGTCTGTTCGAATTTTAGGTTTTGTGCGTTTTGATTCCATCCGATGAGAATTTATACCGATAAAGAATACTGTCTGAATGTAATAAAGGTTTGACTTGTCATTTCAAAGACTTTTTATGAGATTTTTATTTGTATTCTGCACAAAAGTTTTAATATAATTCCCGCGTTTTAAAATACTTAAAATTTTTAACAAATTTTATAATGCAACTGAAAACCTGGCCAGTTTCTCTAGACGATGTAAAGTGATTTTAAGTTCTTATTTGATGTTAGTGCATTTTGTCTTTCGTTGGGTCTTGTTTGTGGTGTTGATTTTAAGTTAGGAGGAAATTTTTATATCACTGTTCCCTGTGAAATAATTCGTGAACATTTTATTTCCCTTTTAAATTTTAAATGTATTTCGTAGATTCCACCTGTTTTAAATGAAATGTTATATATGTTTATATGAAATGTTTTTTTTTCTTCCAAACACTTTATGGATTACAAGTTTTTATTTTGTTAGAGAATTCGGAATGGACTGAGTCTATAGGGTTTCCTACTTTTTTTGGAGAATATTAGTGTTTTACTTTTTAGTTTTTTAAGTTTTGTTTTGAGTTTGTTCTATGTGTAAGTTAACGTAAATTAAAGATAACTATGGTTTGTGTCTATGAGATATAAAGATTAGGTTTTTTCTATTTTTAGAAATCGATGTTTCATACGTTTCACTTTTACATCAAATGTATTATTCAATTCGTGCACAGTCTAAAATTGGGAAATAAAAATACAGGAGCAAATCTAATTTATATAGTTTGTGAAACGGAAAGAAAAGCATAAGTTTTGGCTTAGTTAGAGATTTAATATGTACAGAAAATAGTAAATCCGACTCAAAACACATTTAAAATTTACTGATTCTTGAGTTGTTGTTTTGTTGAAATTTCTTGAGCACATGTTTGTAAAAAAGGTGAATCACAGTTTAATTTAACTGGTACCAGGTATCCAACTGGTAATCTCACTGGTGGTGTAGCCATTGTATACAACTTAAAAACTTCATTTGAAACAAATATATATATTTTAAAAAGTAATAGGGGTTATTCATATGTTCTTGTACGTATGATTTCGACCGGATCACTGGTTACTGAACGTTAAGGCTAAACATCCCAGGATTAGTTCCAAATTCTGCCACCACGGCGCAGCACCAAAATGGAGTCATTTTGTATTGGTGTTTATTGGTGGAATTTTCGTCCGATGTTCATTTGCAAAACTGATTTGTGAACGGAATAAGATTAGAATTCACGCCAATGAAGCTAAATTTTAATTAAGTTGCTGGTTTAAAAAATAATAATAAAATAATTGTGTTACAAAACGAAAAATGCAAATCGCAGGTAGTCATTTTGAAGACAATAATTTTTAATTAATTTTACACTTTTAATTTTTAAAATCGCCTGGCTGGTTTAGTCGGTATCGTTGTTTATACATTAACAGTAATGAGAACAAATGCGAGAGTGACACGAAGCAGGTGCAGTGCCGCTGTGACTCACTCGCGCCACCTCTACCCCCACCACGCGTCTCAGATGTTGCTTGTATACAGTTGGATGACGGTTTTCCTCGCTTCCAACCATGTGCTCTCCCGCGATTCTTCTTTGTTGTACTATTGCGTCGTCTTGTAATTATTGTTATTGAAAACGTTATTTCGTTTAACATTTGTTTTCTCAATTGATCGCCGAGGAACAACAAAATCTAAAAAGCAACTTCGGCTTTCAACGAAGAGGAAGAAGCGCAGACTGCCTCTCGCTCTGCTCGCTGCTAAATCTCGGATGTTAGTATTAGTACAGTATTATAAAAACATAATTTGGTTCTTCTGGATGAGATTCTTGTTTAAATAACACCCTGATAAACGCTTCGTAAAGAGGGAATGTATAATGACTTTTAGTAAATGTTAACGAATATAAAAAAATAATTCAATATTGTTCCTGATTTACCTGCGACACGATTTGGGGTACAGTAGTTATAGTATATATAATAAGTTCAACCCTCAATGAACTTTCAGTGAAAACAAACAATGTACTAAGTCCATAGGTAAAAGATACATACAAACAAACATCCATGCATCCTCTTTGATCTCCTTTATACATTTATATTAAAGTCATACTGTCTACTTTATTTAATTCAACTGAAAGTAATTAATTTATTATGAGCTGAATAAAAAATATCTACTGCATTCATGATAAGTGACTACAAAAATCTACAGTTTTGTATGTAAAATATTGAACAGTAATTGAGTCATAATATACGCAGTTGCTAAAATTAAGATTTTTAACATATATTATATAATAATAAGGTGTCAAATAACAACAAAAAGTATAATTGAGGTTTCTTTGATCACTATAAGAAATAAAAACTTATATTTCATAAAAAAACTTATATTTAACAAATATATACTTAATACATTACATGGATATAGTTCAGTACTTTTTATACCATGCCTTAGGGCCTATTATGAATTAGACTTACTAAAGATCAGTCTTATATATGCCCCTATCAAGAATTAATAGAATAGGCCTAAAACTTTAAATTAAAACAAAATAATCGCTAAATTAAATTCTAGAATTAACAATTTGGAACTTCATAAGCGCATTCATTTTTCAAAAATATCAACTGCTAGTGGAAACTCGTAAAGAATTGTAAAATTTCCTTTGGGCTACTGTAGGTTGTTGTAATTTGCCAAAAATATTCTTAAATTTGTCATCTGTCAGAATATGATATTTAATATCCCAGCGAAATCTGAAATATTGATGAAATTGCGCTTCTTATTTTTCTCCCTACATTATTTTACTCTGCTTAGGATCTTTTCAAGTTGTTCTTCTTTTAGTGTATTGTTCTCTTCTCTTCTTTTTTTATCTCACTCTCTGGCTCTTTGCAAATGCTGCTGACACTTTACAACGTCACTCATCATTTTATCGTGAGAAAAAAATTTATGAGGTGTAATAGTAATAGAATTAAAACATTAAAGATAAATAAAATCATTTGATACGCTTAACATTTATTGCCCAGTAAATATGTTAAAAGATTGATTCTGGAATTACAAATAGGAAATTCGCAGTATGAAATTTGAAGGTATTATCGTGTTCAGTTTTATTTAAAATAACATATCATTCTAAACTTTTGAAGTGTTGCTACCAAAATTAATAAACTCTCAATAGGGCTATGTATTTAAATTCTACTTAAAATGAATATAAATATACTAAACACTGAATGGTTGTGAGTTGTGTTGAATTGTAACACCCGTTACGCGAATTACTCATTAAATTATAAAACTAAATTTAAAATAATAATACCAAAACATTAGGGAAACAAAACCTCTTACTTTTACAGTAAAAGTATTTTCCTAAGGTGTTTGTTCATTTTGTAATACTAACTTTTGTAAAAAAAATGTAACGGGTGTCACATCACGTATTACTTAAGTTTAAAGGCAAATTACAAATGAAAAGACAATATATTATCTTAAATTATGGCACTAATAGTTAGAGAAGTCTTTCAGCTATCTTCTGTAGCAACTTTAATCACTAGATCAGCTGTTTCATATTTATTGCAGTGCTGCTAAGTTCACAGAAAAAACATTTCCGGAGGATAGCTGTTGATACTCACAGAACAAAGAACTTAAACTAATTACAAATATTAAAATTTGCTAAAAATGTTAAACATATTATTAAAGTAGAACTTTCACCTTGACATGCAACATATTGAATTATATTATATTTTATTATTTTTATTTTTTACACCTCAGGCTTACTTTAAGCTGGAATGCCTGAATTACTAGTTTCATTTCTATCATTTCTACAAGTTTCAAGGTTTTGTTAAACTTATCAATATACCTACTTTTTTTTTCAGAGTGACTGAGAAGGTATAGGTTTGCTACAATAGGCTAGAATAAAATGGGTTTTTTGGCAAAACGAATGCAGACCACGGTAATAACTTATTACTTTAGGAAAAATTCGCAATTAGGCATTTTGATTGATTAAGCAGTATGCCAATACGTGAACCAAACATTTTTCTTGCGGAGTTCAATGGCGAAACATTAATGGCCAAATAGTAAAGATAAAAATATGTACCGTATGTGTATATCCTTGAAAAAAGGATTATTGTATTATTGAAACAGTCCATTTTATGACTGTCACGTGTAATAAATGGTATTTTGCACTATTCATTTTTTATTTATTTCTCGTTTTCGTGTATTAAAATATAAGTTTTATTTGAAACAAATAACTAACGTTATAGGGTAATATTATTTATACCCTGGTGTTATTGAATAATGTATGGCCAAAGAACCTGTATGTAGGCCTACTTTCATAAATCCTTTAATTTGAACTACTGTATATTTTTCTATATTTATTCTAGATGTCTCTTTTCGACTTACAGAAAATACTTTTTAACAGATAACAAACACCTGTCGTAATCAGTAGTCTAGTCTAGTAAATGTGTCCGGCCAGAGTATGAATGCGAGTAGTGTGTGAGTTGACGAACGCTACAGTTGCAGGGCCGGGCAGAGCGGCTGGCTGGGGGGGGGGGGGATGGTGCGCTACGCGGCGGGGGGAGGGGACCGGAGCGCGAGAGAAATAATGATAATATCTTTAAAAAACGATTCCGATACGACCATTTGACCGATTTAATATCTGAAAACGGCAAAATTCTTTTAAAATTTGTATTTACAAAATGACTACCTGCGATTTAAACAAAATATTACAGCAAAAAAAAAATCTGTATAAAACTTTTTTATTAATAATTTTTTTTTTAAATCACCACAATAGCGTGAATTTTTTATTCATATCATTTACAAAATAACTTACAAAACAAAAATCGGATAATAATTACGGAAATTATTCGTAGTACAAATTTGCCGCAGAGGTGCTGCCATCTATCGGGCCAAAAACACAACCTTTTCAGGGATGTTTAGCCTTAAATACAGCAGACGCGAAGTTTTGAACACTATACATCTTTCAAATCGATGTTACACTGAAAATGGTAACAAATGACAAAACTTTCAAAAAATTTTTTGTTGCTAATTTTATTTTAAATATCTGCATACGCAAGACAAATACAATGTAAATCGTGATTTGCCGGTATTTATGCCACATTTTGTTTTTAGAAAGGGCACTCTTTTCAAAACTTTTTGTTGGCCTATTTTTTTTTTTAATTTCACTGTGAAGTTTTTGCTGGTAAATGTAGTCACTGAATTGTTTAATAATATATGTATATATGATATTAAAGGACCTATGTGATATATAAACATTTAAAACTTAAATTACCCAGTTATATACAGTGCACAAGATAAGCGTTACTTCAATCACAGTTTTATAAAAGTTTGAATTTCCGTGTTTGTTTAGACAAAATTTATATTTCTTAATAACTACTTGTACTACAAGACTAGAATTTTACCACTTATTCTTCATGTGTTTTTCTTTCTTTTTTTAAGAAAATTTTAAAATTCTCTCATAAAAAACTACACATTGTACCACCATAAATATGCCTAAATTTCAAAGACACAATCTCATTAAATAACATAAAAATTTACAAATCCCTAAATTACTTTTTCAAAATATCTCTGCAATTTTGCCGAACTTTTGACGTTTTATTTTTTTTTACCAATTTTAAACGTTAAGTTTTTATTTTTGTATTTTTTTACACCATTCCTAACATTAAACAAATTTTACAAACCTATACCGCGTGTCCCACCTAAAATGTTACAGTAGCTAGCTTTTGAACTATAAATATGGCATATTCTAAATGGGGAACCTTCCTTTCTTTTCAGTTAAGTTTAACAATCCATTTTGTACGTAAAAAATTTACACCATGTTCCAATATAGTGGCCAACTTTGAAATTTGTTATTTAAGACCTTGTATTTTATGTTGTTTTCGGGTGTAAAACAATATATTAAGTGTTTTATTCTCGGGTATTTAAAAAAAAAACCTTTAGACGTTTAGGAATTGTAGTTAATTAAAGTTGAGAAAATTAGACGTTTGATAGGCCTACAAATAATTTATTCCCACCTAAAATGTTACAATAGCTAACTTTTAGACCGTTGGGGGTACAAATAAGTTTTAATGGGACACTCTCCTTATTCTTGTAAGTTCTAAAATGACATGGAAATCAATTTATAAAAAGTGCTAAATTTAATTTTTAAAATGGGGAGTTTAAAAAAATCTAATTTGTATTTTTAATGATATTTATAACTTTTTTCAAAATTGATTTCTATGTAATTTTAGAGCTTACAAAAATAAGGGGAGTTCCCCATTCAAACTTATTTGTACCCTCAACAGTACAAAAGTTAGCTATTGTAACATTTTAGGTGGGCATCCGGTATAATATATATATATATAAAAGAAGACCCTTTTCTGTGTAACATCCCCTTGCGTGAGGTTATAAAATTATATATTTTTGGGGTTGGACCGATTATGACTTTGCCGAGCTATCTGTTTACTATAAAACAAAATAGTATTTTAACCAGGTCTAAATGTTTAATTATAAACACATTTCGTGAAATCCTAACTAAACCCGCAGCAAATTGAAGATATCTAAAGCAACCATATCACATAATTTCAATCAGTGATTTGCCATATTCAACAAGCTAAGCAATCTGTCTAAATTATTATTAAGGACTGAATAAAAGATCTTAAAGTGTTACCAGAAATACATATTCACATCTACTAAATACGTTCTTAATAGCTTAAGCCTGTTTATTTGCTTCCAGAAACCCCTGCCTGTTCCACGCCTGCCACTTCACCTACGTCTCCCAGCCGTTCGCCTAGAGTAGAACCAAAATCTAGTTCCAAAGAAAAAGCACGTAAAAAAAAGTTGAGCCGCCAAGAAGCAGACGACAGAGATAGAAAAATGGCCGCCGGAAGTGGTGAGGGTACTTTGAGAGACCTATCTCATCCGTCTCTCGGGGATCACCTCAAGAATCACAATACTGTTACCTTCAAACTCGTCAGAACAGGTAGGACAACTTGAAATTAATAAAGTTGTGTGTATGGTTGATTTGTTTTACATCATTTTACTGTGACAAATTTGTAAAAGTAAAGTTTAAGAAGATTGCTTAATATTAAAAAAGTAATGTGATAAAAATACGTAGCAGTCATCTTGTTAGAAAATAACAAAACCATTTAGCTAGATTCATCGTCGGTTCGATTCGCCGTAGGTGACTATAAAGAATAAAATATGTTTTTAATCCATGAAAAACTAAACATTTTAAACATTTGGTAGATGTTTTTGGATGGTTCGCGTAGATTGATAAGAGGGAAAACCCGTACATTTTTGATAAAGTCATGTACCGAATTTATTTGACACATATTGCCACGAATAGCCTGTTAAACATAGGCACTATAATTTTTTTTTTATTATGTAACTTTAACCCACCTTTTTAAAATTTTTACGCGTCGTGTGATTGTCCTCACTTTTCAAATACATCCGATGCCATCATAAAGAAAGCATTCCAAGTCGTCTAATTCTTTCACGTGCTATGGTTATGAAGTTAAAGAGAATCGGTTTGATTGCGGGTGAAGTTTGGATGTCATGGATGTTTGCCTAGGTTTTATATATTTAGTTTTATTAAGGGATAAGGGAGCTCAAGAGCTTTTCCCACTACTGCAAAAAAAAGGATCTAATGTGGAGGACAGTCCCTTTAGTGTTCGTCATCATAAACATATCACTTATAAATCCCAAGAATGTTTGGAAACGCTCTTCGGAATTCTGTGCATCACCTGGGAGTGTGAGTCGTACATTCACACAGCAGATGTTGATTCTTTCCCAATAAAGCCGAACCGACAGCTGGAGTCATCTGAAACCAGACTCATTTTTTGAAGTAGTATCTTGCAGGACAGTCAGAAGAACATTTCTACTATTCCACGTAAGAACATTTCTGCTCAATAGTAGAAGTTTTTCAACTTTGGATTTGGAAAGGCCGATAAACTTATTTGCCTATGACCACTAGTTGAACCAGCATTGCTTCGTCCAGGTGTCTAACACATGCCTTTAATGTGCCACATAATTGTTCTGGACACAGCATCTTCAATGGCTAAAATGTTTGCAATGAAATCTGCTGACTGACTCATTACCTTTGAAGAATACGTGGCCAAGCACTCATGAAGATGACATCGTTCAGCCTTGTTTCTTCATTCACTACTTTGTAAGCAATCCCAAACTAGCATTTATCTAGTGTCTTTAAGGCAGCGTGACTATCAGAGTGGATGTAAATCCTAGATCCATTCAAACCTATTTTTAGAATTTCTCGAGCACAGATTTTTATAGCAACAACCTCAACCTGGAAGATCGATTGAGAGGAGCCCTTAACTTCAGTCTGAGGTAGACAATAACTAGGACCATAGACTCCTGGCCCTAATCTGTTGATCATTATGGAGCCATTTGTGTACCAAGCGCGGGTACCGTTATGTTAAACATGTCCACACCACCCACTTCATAGGAAGAGTCTTTCTCATGACATTCGATACCATTAAGTCTACTTTAACCCATACATCTCTGAGTGGCCTACCAGACCCTTTGGTTTGTAATTGACCCAATCAGCTCCAGGCAGTCCTCAAATTTGTCTAGTTGGAAATACGTTGATTCCAGTTTATGACAGCCTGTCGCTCGTCGGTGATTTTCACCTTAAAAGTCAAAACAAACCTCTCACAAAACAGGAGTTTTTTACCAATTAAAAACCCACTCTGATACAAATTCTGATCAGACTGATGAGAACTTTACAATTATTCGCTTAATTCCCGACCTTCTTTATAATCTGACCTCAGATTTATCTGAGTTTGTTGTTTTAAGAACCCACGTTGTAAAATACAATTATTACCACTGACCCAATAGGCAACTGAAAGTAAGTAGCATTTCAGCGTAACCAACTCATTCAATTTTCGTTTCTTTCTATTCAATTATGAATCCCAATATACACTTACTCGTACGTTTTTAAAATTACAACGGAATATTTATTTATTCATCGTGCAATCTTAATTGTACCACTTTTGTGTTACCATTGTACATGTAAACTCAAATAAAATTGAAAATAAATCGATAAAAATACACCCATATAGGATGGCTCCTCATAAATATGGAATTGAAATATAAAAATGGTTTTACTACTACTCCTGTAAAGGAATCTTTAAACTAGTATTTAAATTAAATTAAACTTACCATTAAACGTTCTGATTTGGCATACCTCAGAAGCGAACTATAAGTCTCCAAATGTGTCTGCGTAACTTTCCAATGGGTACATATAAAAACCTTAAAGCTGTTTACCATATAACCATATAGATTTGAGAATTTGATTGTATATCAGCAATTTGTTATGTATTGACATTCAGACCTCTTCTAATCAACTAATCAACATTTTCTTCAGTTGAGTACCTAGTTGTTCCTTCCTGCGTTGATGGTCATACCACGATATTTTGTACTATTACCATGCGGTACTATATTATGTTAGTTAATATTGACTGATATTTATTCATATTTTACATTTTGTAAAATTTACGTATAAAGATTTCTTTCTAGTTAGCTAGATGTGCAATTTTTTCGTCCAATAAGTGGCATGGTCTACCGCTTTTTATAATATTTTTGTTTTGCATCTAACTATGTCTTCCCCAGCAACTAAGATAGCCGTGCCATCAGCAAAAGTAGCAATCATTGTTATATAAGTAGCAATCTTGAGGTAGATTATAAGTATAAAGCAAATACAGAGTAGCTTCTATTACACTACCTTGAGGCACTCCAGTTATGATATTCTTTAGCTTTGAATATAAAGGTTATATCCGAAAAAAAAAATAATATTGCATTCTTCCCTTTAAGAGTAGTACCAAAAATGTTTGTTTGGAACTTTGTTTAAATGGCAGCAACTACTAGCATCAGGGGTGGGGGAATAGTTTAAGTAATTGAAATTATGCATACTATTCTTATCAAGAACATTATATAATGAAAATGAAAATGTATTTATTCGATACTTTTGACTCAACGTTAAATTTGCAAATAATTAATCATAATTCGATCACGCAGCTGAATCACTGACGTGAGTTAAGCGAATTGTGTTTGTACCTTAGCCTTCAGCCCCGTCTCATACGATCAGTTTTCATCTCGCTCTTGCGACTTTAGTCATCAACCTTGCTGCCATCAGATTTTAAGGACTGCGTGGCTTCGTTCACAGCGAACAAACTCGCAACGCCGGCCGTAGTCCTCGAAACAGAACCTGCCCCAGGGTAAAATTCCTCACGTGTATTTGAACCGAATACTTTTATGGTATTTTATGCTTTGATAGATTTTGGGGGAACCTGATGGGCTATAATGTCGTGTAAGAAACAATATGTGAATAATCTCTCATATTTATTTGTTTAGATAAAACCATTAAAAAGTTTCATTTTAGTACCAACATTTTTAAATCAAATTTACTTCCAGTAAAAAACGTGCTTCCGGTTGTTGGGTTTTTTTATAACAAACTCGTTCGAGCGACTTGAATCCAAAGTGTGTACAAATCGGACAAAGTGTGTAGTTTGGATCAAATCGGATAGAGTGCTAACACGTATACAATTTGTAATGACAGCCCAAAACTCTTTCTGGGGTTCATGATCTGTGCTCATTGCCTCACCATAAGATTAATAAAAAATAATAATAATACAATTAATAATCAGTTCAAAGTTTTTGAAAACTTTCTAATCACATTAATACAACACTTATCCTATTTTTATACGACCTATCTTTACTCCAATGGATGACCATAAAAATGTCACAGAATTAAAAAATCAATACACCCTTAGGAGACAAAATATCTAGTACGTTCTTCAAATTGTAGTATTTCTTCTAAATACTACCTACAAAATGTTTTGCCACAAATTTGTCATTTATAACTGCAATACTTAGTACAAAACTCCGAATAAATTTGCTTCGTTCTTATATTATACAGCAATAAATTGGAATAAAGTAAAACCGAAAGGGGGTGGGGGGGTTTCGACAGTTTGTTAAGGCAATATTTCGCAAAAACTGTAAAACAGTTAACATTACGAACAATACAGTCTATGCGCTATTGCAGAAATATAGTTTTACAGTGCTGGAGTAAATACATTGGTATAGATGCACTTCAAATTAAATTTTGAAATTACATTATATTTATCCCTGAGCACATAATTTAATTTTGTTAAAATTAGACATGCTTATGGAGTCTTACGTTGTACTGAACAATTATGTATCCAATGCATACTCTCTTGCACCTCTATGAAGTTGCAGCTGTAAACGCAAGAGCTGCTCCGAAACAGACACGAGTGTTTTACTTTATTGATGTAACGCTTTGTTGTATTCTCCCTCTTTATCTCAGTCTATATTTTTTTATTTAATTTCATATAACTGCATTATTGTTTTTAATTTAGCATTTAATTTGTCCTTTGATATTTCACAAAACCTTAGGAACTGTTTATCACGTTTTGTTCGTAAAAGGATTATCCTGTTTATATGCTTTATGTTTTATAAACGATCATCTGAACTGACAAGAAAGAGTATTTATTTTTTGACAACAAAGGTTTAAATCTCTACAAAAATAAATTATTTTCTAAACGCACACAACTTGTAATTGTTAAAGGTCGATATACGTTCATTTAACAGGTATGACAACAATTTTTCACAATTTCTTATTCAAAGTACGATTTATATAGTACGAAATATTTACACAAGTGTTTCAGCCATTACCGTCCATATTATGTGCACGTGTAACGCTGGCTAAGTAACATGGCAGTTCTACTTTTATATTATTCGCGAGGGATTGCTGTGCCTATCACTATTCAAAGTTTTTCCTGTGTGTTTTAAAATGCCTGATGATGAATTAATAAAAATCCAAAACACGTTCGTCTAAATACAAACTAAAGATAATTTTCAAGGATTGCTGTATGTGTAGTTAGTGCGTTGGAACGAATGTCTTAGAAGTTAGTTTTTGAAATACAATTTCAACTTTTGAAACTCTGTGATTTATGTAAAAATCCTGGAAGCATAGTGAAGCCGGTGTCGACCCATGGCGAAGCGGTTACTTATTGCAATACTCACGACCAACTCTAGTGATTCGAATTGCAGCATGCGTTGTATTTACACCATTAATATTTAAATAATCAACATTTCAAACAAATTTTGTTACTACCAATTTAAATGAAATAATATAATATGTAACCCCAGATGTTTTACTTACAATACAGCAAGCATTTTGTTTGTTTTTAGATAATCTAAAAATAATTTTTAGTTGTTAAGAATAATTACCTGATTCTACAATTGCCAAATTGGTTGCAAATAAAAGTGTTCTGGTTCCCAGCCCTAACCTAAAATTATGTTAACTTTTTGATACAAATCAGTAATAAGTAACAATATATGTTGTTTATGCAATACCGTAACCATTTCCGTAGATTTTTGTTTGTGTTTGCTTTTGGTTTGTTAATCTAACCACCTGTTGTTAAGAATAATATACTCAATTTGCTAAGTTGGTTGCTACGGTAATCAATATAAACAAACATGTGTTGCTAAGCTATTAATCCGTACAGTTGTTTTATCTGATACAGGGCTGGGAAAAAACACCTGAATTTTTACTATTTGTATGCTTTAAAATACAAATTCTGCTAAATACTTTCTTAGTGTGTGTCTATGACCCAAAAAGAATTTACCAAAAAGATTTTCGTATTTATATCTTAATAGTTCTTGCTCTATGTTAATTCTATGTCAATCAGTTTGTCTTTCAGGCAGGACAAAGTAGCTTATATGAAATATTATTTATAGATTAAATTATTCAATAGAACTACATTTAAAATATCTTAGCTTCAAGTGGAAAATATAAACATGATTGATAATATGTTGGAATTATTAGCCTAACAGTGAGTTTTCTATAAATTCCTTATTGCAGTATTTGTCCTGTTGTTCTTTGTTGACCTTTCATGCTAAACTGTTAAAATATGTGACATTTGTAGTAAAATTATTCGAATAGTTTTTGAGAGTATAGAGATCAGAAAAACAACGAAGCAATGAAACATTAATTTTTATATATAGAGATAACAGTACGATAAAGTATTTTTGTAACCATAAATAATCGTTATTAAAGTAACCCACGCTTCCAATCTCTACGATGCTGTAAACTTAATGACCATTCTTATCCTGGGTCATAATCAAAATTAAAAGGCTTGATTACAGCAGGGTTAAGCTTGAATCGTAATATATTTCTTTTGAGCTTTGTAAATTTAGGTGTGTAATAAGTTGTGTATAATGAGTGTTTATTAAAACTGAGCGATAGATAACAATACGTTTTCTGTTAACATTGTACTATTTATTTTAGATGTAGTGAACTTATTTCGATAGGAAATCTTATTTTATTTTATCTAACACAATACAAATATTTTGACAGGAAAATGTTTATATTTTTTCATCTCACTGTATCTAAATTTTTAATTTTTAATTACAGCTGTAAATATTGAACGTGATATTTTCCAGGACTAGTAAGGGAAGACAGCTGGAAATTTTTTTTACTTATCAGTTGCGCTGGTAGCATGTTGCTTCTACCAGTAATATTATAGTTATGTAACTTATTTGAAATCAGCTGTTCTTATTAATTTAACTAGCAGCAGCCTATAAACGTAAAAACAATGCAAACGTAATTGTTGTCATTATTTTGTGAGCAATCCTGATAAACTGTCTGCCAAGGATTTAAATAATCAATTACAATTATCATATTACTGTATATAGTTTACTAGTTAGACCGTGCTAAAATTTCGCAAGTTAGAAGTATGTATACTTATAATTCAGTTAGTTACGTTTACTTATTTACGTTGGTTTATTTAAATCATTAATTTTGAAGAAGAATTAAAGTAGATAATTGAGGAGGTAAAATGCAAAACCTCACATGTCTAAAAATTAAAAAAATCGAGTTAGGCTCTGATTCGTATATTACTTAATAAAATCCACTATTATTTCTCACAAAGTTCAATCAAAACCCCACATAACACATTTAAAAAGCATACTTAAAATTAGGCTTTCAAACAAAACCTCACTTATTTTGCAGCCAGTTCCAAGCAAAACCTCACATGTGCTATTTAGCCAATAGGAATGGTTTTTGCAGGTCACGTGACCCACCATTTTGTAAACTGTAACAAGTAGCTGTTGTGTTTGGTAGCAGGTTATGTTCAGAGAACATTGTATTGTGCAACAGGTAGTTAGTGTCGTTTTAAATTTCATGTTTAAATTTAAAAAACTTAATAAACTGTCAAAATTTACAAGAAAAATTACTTATTAAAAAACAAACAGTAGGCCTAAGTTTTATTAATAATAATCTTTTTAACAATGCCTAAGTGTAATATTTCCTATTTTATAATAATCAGTGTTTTATCGTTGATAACCTATTTTACTGTACTTAAAAAAATAGAACATTTGTTATTTTATTTTGTTTCTAATTCAAAAATACTGTTAAAAAATTCTCTTAACTCTAGTTTACGACACAACTTAATTTTTTATAAAATAATTTCATTCAAAACCACACAAAATGAAGCTTTCTTCCAAGCAAATGCTCACAATGTCCATGCAATTCAAACAAAACCTCACTTGTCCAAAATTAAAACATTATTATTTAATAAACCTGAGGCCTTTTAGCGGGGAAAGCCTTCAGTTACTCACATTGAACATAGGAAAAATGTGTTTAGCAACTCAGTCATAGTTTATATGGTTGTGGTAATTAAACATACGTTTTTTGCTCCTACTGGAAATTCTGATTTGATGGACATGTGAGGTTTTGCATTTTACCTCCTCAATTATGTCATTGGAAAAAAAAACACCTTTGAGTAATAATATTATATATGAGAATAGTAGCTAGCTAATAGCCTACGTAATGAAAAAACACTGCTCAGAGACAAAGTCCAGGAGGATATGGGACCCGGTTTCTCTCTGACTGTTCCATTGAGCGAAACCAAATTACAGACATCGTTGTTATTTTTGAAACGAAAACATTAATTTTAAGATGTTTGTATATTGTTAGTCAATATCGGGGAACATAAGCTTTAAACTTATGTTTAAATCATTAATTTTGATGAAGAATTAAGATAGATATGTATTGCCATAAAAAAAAAAAACACAATTAAGAAATAATAGCCAACACGTAACTACAGCGCTCCATACACTACCACAACCCGGTACGTAAGATGTTTGGATGATTACTACAGACTGAGATGCGTCAAGACCACTGTTAGAGCTAGAAGTGAGTATGTCGGGCACCCCAGGTTAGGTCCAGCTCAATTGTATTTGGTGCGCCCACTCACTGTACAACTTGGTGCTTAGAACTTTGTTCTTCCGCGGTTGGTGCGTGTTTACGGCCGAAATAGTAAAACCTGAGAAGTACGGCCAACTCAAGACGTATTAAAGAAGGTGTGTGCATCGAGGAGCGTGAACTCGTCCGGTGCGCGCAGCTACGTCACGTGCTACACACTGAACTAGCAGTTCCGAGCGCAATTGTAAGCTTTTGCTCAAACTGCGAATTAAATACTTTATGCTTGTCTAAAAATTATGTTTTTGGCATCGATGGAAAGGTAATAAAGTGAGCATTAAAATAATCTATGTCCATGGTCAAATATTCCTAGGCGTATAATTTTGAAACAAGCCTAAATCTAATATACGGGTTTGATTGACATAAAAAATACCCGAAGTGAGGGAGTTTTTACTATTACTTTCGGGAGGCATTCAAAGACATAGAAATGTAGAGAATAAAATGTAGTAAATACTGACATCAATTTTTTTTAAATTTAAATTATAGCTGTCCTACATAATAAGATTGTAATCGGAACCATAGTTACTCGCTTCTTGTGGCGATTGAATGTACGCTAATCCAATTTGTTATTAGTTCTCATTTCTCTTCGTTATTTATTATTCACATTGTTGTGAACTGGTAAATTTTGTTTAATGTATAAATATGAATTTTTAAAGAGTTGTCAAATTTAAGTAGCTCTATAGGGTAAAACCTAGGCCTACTATTACTAGTAGGCTACTAAATTTACTTTTTAAAAATAGCAACTATCTAAAATTGTGATTGTTTAGTTAGCCTGCCCAAGGATAAATAATAAATTAAAATTAATATAAATTCATTATCATTGAAATAATTAAAAAATAGTAGTCTAGGTGATAAATAAAAAGTCGTGGTGAATACAACATTGAGTTTTATTTCAGTATTAACCCTCGATTACTTATGTCAAAATTTTGTCACGGGATTACTTATGTATCGTAAATTTGACTACTAACAAATATTTTTTTTACTGTACTAAAATAATTTTGTAATTATTTTTTTAAATTGTAATTGTAACCTGGCATGTTTTAGAGCTATATATTTTTGTAAAAGAGTTGTACATCAAATAAATAAAATAATTTGTAACATCAATATTTTATTTTTATTACTCTTTAAAATTATTTAATAACATACAACAGCATTTCAGTTACGGCATAAATTCTGTCCACTTCGAACATAAAACAATTTTAATACTTTAAAAATATATGTTTTAACCGTCTAAGCGTCAGGCACTTTTTTACAGCTTGTACACTTGTCATTATCACTTAGATAGAATGTATCCTATTCAAGTAAAGTATACACTATTATACATTTTATTGTTCAGGAAAGTATGGAGAACATTGCCTTGTAAACAAAATATTTAAACAAATTTCTCTAACTATTTTTGCGTTTCTAAAGAAAAAAAAAACAAAATTTTTAAACCAAAGTTTCAAAAGTAAGGGTTTTAGAAAAATACTACAAAATCTATTAGTTATAAATCCAAAATATACAAAAATATTGGAAACCCCTGAGTGCTCCGCACGCCAACCTCGTTGGAACCTTCTAACACATAATCATTTTATGTTTTCTTTATAATAATTGTTTAGGATTCGTAATACCCCTAAAGCTAAGATGGTAAATAATGTTAAATGTTCACATAAAATTTTTCGTATATTTTATAACAGCAGTTATAATAAAGGTTAAAAGAACCAGCAAGGCTCAGGTCTACACTTTAATAAAAACATAACCTAAAAGTTAAAAATACAAATAATTGCTTCAAAGTATGAAATTAGCTGTTAATGGAAATATTGGAGCAAACAGTCGTTTTATCTGTTATTTTATTCAATTGGTCGCTGTGGTAATGAATGTAAATACATGTGTTGGTTCATCATTCTAGGTCTAACCTAAGATTTTTTCCGACTAAATTTACAAATATTGAAATACCTACAAAATGTTTTTATTAAAATGAATTATAGCCTATGTTAATTAAGGATAGTGTAGCTTTTTATTTCGTAGATCAACATTTCTTGGGAATCGATGAGACCTTACTCGTAAAAAGCTGTCTTTTTTGTTTGAGTTACCGCAGCCAAACACGGCACAAAAAGGCATTATAACTAACGGTTATTAACTATAAGAAATGTTATTACAATAATACACTATTTTGCCTATAATTAATAACATAATTTGACTTCAAAAAAGCTTGAAGGTGGTATAGGTTTCGGCGGTAAATATGGGGAAGGAGTCTAGACTAGAGCTCCGACTGTAGCACTCTACGTCACGGGTAGGCTGGAGTGGAGGTAGAAGCTCCGCATGCACACACCTTCTTTAATACGCCTTGCGGCCAACTCGGTTCGGTACGGTTCGACCGTCACCATACACTATCAAACCCCAGCCTAACCCGGTCTGCCATCCGACCAAGTTGGATGAAACAATATACCAAATTGGATAGAGCTTAACAAAACACTGCTCAGAGACAAACTCCAGGAGGATATAAGGCCCGGTTTCTCTCAGAAACCACACACAGACATCGCTGTTATTTTTGTAACGAAAACATTAATTTTAAGCTGTTTGTCTATTTTTCGTCAATAGCGGGGAACAAAAGCTTTAAAATTTTGTTTGAATCATTAATTTTGATGACAAATTGAGGTAGATATGGTATTAAAAAAGACCTTTGAAAAATAATATATAAGTAAAAAATTAAGTTTATAATGTAGAAATTACAACCTTTAATGTTTGTAAGAGTTTGGAAATTTATTTCTCTCCCCTTAATTGAGAGTTTTTAGGTACTCTAAAATTTCAAATGAGGACCCTCATCTTGTGACATTTCAAATTAAAAGACATAAAAAGACAAAATAAAAAGTTTAGTGCTCTAAACATTTTACGCAGTTTATTAAAAATGTTTAGGTCAAATAAAATTCTTTTATTGAAAAAAAATTAAAAATAAGTTTAAAACTCCTTTAAAACGACCACCAATTCAAAAATAAAAACGTGTTCCCGTAGAAATGAAAGCTCTGTGTAAGAAAATCTAAGACCTCATACAGTATGTCCCAAAATAAACAGTACTGATATTGTAATAGTTTTAAATGTTTTATTTTTAGACAAATATAAAAGTAAAAATAAAGCTGAAAACATAATGTTTAACCAACACATGTTCTATATGCTTTCCATTAAGTTTTAGGCAACTCTCTTATAGTGTTATTAAAGATCTTAGAACTTAGTGGTGAAAATTGGTTGATACATGCTTCTAACGTATCTACTTATTTCTCCACGAAGCTCCGCAATGGTATTCGGACCTTCGTTTCGGAAGATGCTAACCTTCATCAATCCCCACACACAAGCGCTAGATTGAGTGGGATGGGTATGGAATATGAAGTATGTCAACAAATTTTGAAGTAGGCTTTAGCAATAGTGGCTAAAGCGATGTGACTGGTGGCGCCATATTGCTAAAACCACTGGAAACTAACAGCCAAATTGCTAGTACGACAAACCTTTCTTTATATCTCTTGCAAAAGGTCGAAGGATGTTCTCTCTGAAACGTACCTGGTTTACAGTAACATCATTCCCGTTGTAATCTTGAACGAAATACTGACCCTGATATGCTTCTCTCTGACTGTCACACGCTCACTATGTTGTGGTTTCTCTACGACATCGTTAGTACGTTGAAATCCAAGAAAACCTGGTGTTGACCATTTTGTATGCTATACGGGAATCCAGCAAGGTTTTTAAATATTCTTCTCGTCGTTGTATGACTGATGTTTGTTTTCAGAGATGTCCGTTGAAGCCTCCTTTTCGGAGACTAATGACTTGCTGAAGAAGTCTATTGTTGTTTGTATTTGTAGTGACAGTTTTTAAATGTCCTCCACACCCTTTTCGCAACACTACCTTTACGACGGAACTTATAAACAACCCTTCATTACGTCATTACTTGGTGACTGTTTGTGAAATCATATGACCAGTTCCGTATGAGCAAAAATAATTGTCTACGATACAAACTTCCTCTTCAGTTTTAAGAACCATTTACAGTATTAAATAATTACCTTAAACAAGAAAGTAATGATAAGTAACGTGACTTGGAAAGATCAACAATGTAATCTCCTGTTATAAAATATAACCAATGATGCTTCAATTTCAGAGTATTGTTTATTTAGCAATGTATTAAAATACAAATTGATCATTTCTGTTGAACTGTTTAGAAGTGGTATTATAAACGATTACGTCTAGTATAATCAATAATTGTTTGACAAACTACAAACTGAAATAGTTTAAATTTATTTTAATCGTAGGTAGTTGACTAAACTTTTGCTCAAAGGGCTAGTATTTTTCTAAAAATTGCTGTTCAAAAGGCTAGTCTTTTTTCTGAGAAATTGAAGTTCAAAAGGCTAGTCTTTTTTCTAAGAAATTGAAGTTCAAAAGGCTAATATTTTTTCTAAGAAATTGATGTTCAAAAGGCTAGTCTTTTTTCTGAGAAATTGAAGTTCAAAAGGCTAGTCTTTTTTTTAAGAAATTGAAGTTCAAACGGCTAGTCTTTTTTAAAAATTGCTGTTCAAAAGGTTAGTCTTTTTTCTAAGAGATTGAAGTTCAAAAAGCTAGTCTTTTTTCTAAAAACTGCTGTCAAAAGTCTAGTATTTTTTCTAAAAATTGCCGTTCAAAAAGTTATTTTTTTAAACAAATAGTAGTTTAACAAGCTAGTTTTTTTTTTAAAATTGCCGTTCAAAAAGTTATTTTTTTAACAAATTGCGGTTTAACAAGCTAGTCTTTTTTCTAAAAATTGCCGTTCAAAAAGTTATTTTTTTAACAAATTACGGTTTAACAAGCTAGTCTTTTTTCTAAAAATTGTCGTTCAAAAAGTTATTTTTTAACAAATTGCGGTTTAACAAGCTAGTCTTTTTTCTAAAAATTGCCATTCAAAAAGTTATTTTTTTAACAAATTGCGGTTTAACAAGCTAGTCTTTTTTCTAAAAATTGCCGTTCAAAAAGTTATTTTTTTAACAAATTGCGGTTTAACAAGCTACCTAGTCTTTTTTCTAAAAATTGCCGTTCAAAAAGTTATTTTTTTTAACAAATTAAGGTTTAACAAGCTAGTCTTTTTTCTAAAAATTGCCGTTCAAAAAGTT
>JAGFPH010000119.1:201021-229287 GCA_018207615.1 Philaenus spumarius | reverse complement strand
CTTACATATGTCTTATTTAGTAATTTAATTCTTTAATTAACCCCCATCTATATTGCCATGCCTTTTGGGCATATTTCGCCAAACATTCCCAATCCCTTCCATTTAAATATTGATTGAATTCCTCCCTGGACAATAAAACACTTCCAAAACAAAATCTTCGAATTTCCTTCAAAATAGGACAGCGCGCCACGAAATGGAAAACGTCCTCCTTTTCTTGTAAATTGCACAACGAGCAATTGCAATTCCCCCCTACATTTCATAACCCATTTTATTGTTGAAATATTTATAAAGTCGCTTATATACTTTTTATTACCTAAATTTAGATCTAGTGTTTTGTAAATAGGATGGCAACAGCTGCTCATGGCAGCAAACAAACTATCTTGTTTACTGCGATAACGGACCGCTCCGACAACCGCTAACATCTGACCCTTAAACTTCCCTACATCAGATATTCCTTTATCAAAAGTCACGTTATATTCGTCTGCTAATATTTGCCATTCCTTAAACCAAAACAAATTCCTATCTATGGCCTCTTTTGCGAAATAGTTTGGTAGTCGCTCTCCCGGCATGCCTAACGCCCTCATTATATAATCTATATGCAACTTAAAAGTGTAGGAAAACAAACCGTCTAGGCCGAGTTCCAGATGTAAAACATAATTTGGGGTGTTGTCGGGTAATTGAAATAAACGTTTAATAAAAAACCGTAAAAGTTGTTCTACGTGGTAATACTGTTTATATCCCCAAACTTATGCTGCGTAACATATCAGCGATCTTTGCACCGCATTAAAACATGACCATTTTGCCGATAGAGGTACAAATGAATTAATGACATTAGTACTAATTATTTAAAAGAAGAAACATTTACATGAATTAACGACATTAGTACTAATTATTTAAAAGAAGAAAATTTAGATATGAATTAATGACATTAGTACTAATTATTTTAAAGAAGAAACATTTACATGAACTAATGACATTAGTACTAATTATTTAAAAGAAGAACATTACACATGAATTAATGACATTATTACTAATAAATTATTTAAAAGAAGAAACATTACACATTAATTAATTTCATTAGTACTAATTATTTAAAAGAAGAAATATTAGAAATAAATTAATGTCATTAGTACTAATTATTTAAAAGAAGAAACACTTACATGAATTAATGAAATTAGTACTAATTATTTAAAAGAAGAAACATAACACCTGAATTAATGAAATTAGTACTAATTATTTAAAAGAAGAAACTTAACACCTGAATTAATGACATTAGTACTAATTATTTAAAAGAAGAAATATTACGCATGAATTAAAAACATTAGTACTAATCATTTAAAAGAAGAAACATTACCCATGATTTAATTACATTAGTACTAATTAATTAAAAAAGTAACATTACATATGAATTAATGACATTAGTCTTAATTATTTAAAAGAAGAAACATTTACATGAATTAATGACATTAGTACTAATTATTTAAAAAAAGAAACATTACACCTGAATTAATGACATTAGTACTAATTATTTAAAAGAAGAAAATTTAGATATGAATTAATGATAATAGTACTAATTATTTAAAAGAAGAAACTTCACACATTAATTAATTACATTTGTACTAATTATTTAAAAGAAGAAACATTACACATGAATTAATTACATTAGTACTAATTATTTAAAAGAAAAAATATTACACGTACATTATTAATGACATTAGTACTAATTATTTAAAAAAAGAAATATTACGCATGAATTTTTTTATTCAAAAAATTTGAATGAAGTCATTATAAAAAAATATTAAATGTAATTTTTATTTCTTCGTTATATTTACAAGGGCACTTTTTGATTTTAGGTAAAAACCCTATTAATATCTATTTCTGGAGATCTACTGGCCCGATTTTCATAAGTTTCGTTTTAAATTAAAGAAAATGTAGTCTTTATAATCAACAAATTATGAAATGTAATTTTTATTTGATCGTTATATTTACAAGGGCACTTTTTTGAGTTTTTTTTATTGCAACCCTATTGATACCTATTTCAGACGTTCTTACCAACCGATTCGAAACAGCCGACCACGGAAGGCGTTGATACATATTTCGTCTGATTGCATTTTCCAACCTGTTCTTTATTCGGTTATGATTTATCAGAAAAAGTTGTCAAAGATTTTCTATAGTTAATATGGCCACTGTTATATGGTTAAAACTATTCGATTGAAACAATTAATTAGCTTGATTTCATTTTAACTTGCCGTGTATTCATCGTGCATGATTATGCATGAGTAAGCAAACACGCTAGTCGATAATGAGCTTAATATCTTTATTATTAGCAAAAATCGATTTTATATTTCGAGAACACAAACAGTAGAACGTTTTTAAATTATTACTTACATAACCGAATGTTATATTGTTGTTGTGAGAGCGCTACATTAACAAGTTAATAGTCGTCGCACTTAAAATACTAAACAAATGAGATACTAAAATTGTGGACTCATCAATTACACAAAATGAAAGTTTGGAAATTTGAATTTCTTACTTTATACAGGGTGATTCGCATAATGTTCCGAGCACTTTCTGAGCTGATTCCACTAGCAAAAATTATTTAAAAAGTTTCATATAAACAAAGTTCCTGAAATGCTTCCTTAGAGAGTATTTGTGTTTCTGACTCCCCGCAGAAACGAAATTCCTACTAAATAAGTATAGCGTAAATTAAGGTGTATTTTTTTAAATGTAAAATAAACAAATACATTTAATAAAATAGGGCCCAGATCTATAATGACAGTAATTTTTTTAGATTTGTAAGGCAGAAAGTAAAATTCTATCTCATTAAACATGTTTTCTGACTCGGCACTGATACTTCACGACCTTAAATGGACTTTAAAGGTTCAAATAAATTTAAAATATGAATATTTGTCTAAATCATAATAATCAGCTGTTGGTACATTTACAGTATTGGAACAACAGTTTTGGCGTTTTCATACATTTAAATAATTCGAATCTCTTATTTTTAGGTTAGATTTTTGCGTAGACGATTGTTGCATTGCTGATTCTTTTTAACCTTCATTATTTCTTATGCTGTTACACTTAGTAATTCAATTTAGAGATTTACTACATTAGTGTTGAGGTTATGTTTAGTCATACAAATTGATGAGGTACACTGTTGTGCATTATGGGATACATTTTGACACAGGCTACAATATTATATTGTGACTTTCGTATCCGTGTCGGAAAACATACATCAGTACCAACTTCACATTAACCAAATGGAACTTTGTTTGTCCTCATTGACTCAGAACGAGTGTATTTCCAGTGCGAACAACACTTGTGGGAATTTGTAATTTATTACGTCTCTTCTAGTCTTACTCAACGCGGCGCATCTGCTCAAATTTATCGCTGTTTCACTCCCCCTTTTAACTTTTATTACAATGGCTCATGAAAATGAAGAGTGTACAGATGTAAAAGTGACTTTAACGAAAGCAAGTTGTTTCTTATTTGAATACAGTTTGCAAATCCGAGACAAACAAAGCTGTCTTTTCAGCTCGGTAACTTTGACAATGCAGTTTGAAGTTTCAGTTTGCACAATCGAAACCCCAAATATTTGTTATTATTGACACACCAATGATTAGTTTTATATATTCCAAAATTTCGGATTTCATGAAACATTTTAAGGAATTTTATAACTGCACAATCGCGTTGCCTTTGAGCATGCAAAATGTTTATAGTCGTTTTATTGGATTTCTCCAAAGTTGTACACCATTGTTGACATAGAGTGTACACAAACATACACATTATCAAATTTCATCCTAGTTTTTACTAGTGCTATAAATAATTAAATCGTTCAAAACCTTTTCAGTTATACTGCCTATATAACCCCCCAAGAAATAATCTTATTTTTAATAGTTCGTGTACTAAAACTTCTAATTGTAAGTGTACTACACATCTATCTACAAAATTATTATCATTTATATATTTAAAGCCGTAAGGAAAAAAACATTTGGACAGTTCGTCTGAGACTTCTACTGGGCCGATTTACATGCGGGTTTTACAAAAAAAATAAATTTCGTTCCTATATTAGCAGGTTCTATTTGTATTTTGAAAATATTTACGTTAAATGAGTCAAAAATGAAAAATAAACTTTTCTTATGGAGATTTAACATGGGAGAAAAGTCAACTTTTTCAATCCTTTGGACAGTTCGTCTGAGACTTCCACTGGACCGATTTGCATTCAGTTTATACCAAATAAAAGCAACACTTTTCTATATTAACAGGTTTTATTTACTTTTGCATCATCTTAATTTCTTAAATAAAAAAAATCTACATTTCCAAACCTTTGCAATGATTTTATTTTACCGTTCTTCAATCAGCTGATTGTAAAGAAACAAGGTATTTTGTGTAACAACAGAAGAAGAGCAAACTTTCATATAATATAACAGCTGATTTCACCCATCATCTGTACAAAACCTAGCGTAGATTGTACTTTGGGGTTATGTTGACAATTGCAATTCATCAATAATGTAATTCTTCTGAAGTAATTTTTTTTTAAATATACGTTATAAGATTTTTCAGTTCTTTAATCAGCTGATTGTAAAGGAACAAGGTATTTTGTTTAGACAGAAATATATTTGTTGTTAGCAACAGAAAATGAACAAACGCTCATTTTTTGGTTTATTGCCAACAAACGGGCAATAATGCCAACAAACGGGCATTTGGTTTATCATGCCCAGTACCTAAAAATGTATACAATTACTATGTATTATCCAATAAATTTTGAAAAAAATAATTCAATTTTATATTATTTAAACTATACAGTTTTATAATAAGTGAATTAAATAATAAATAAGTTATGATTGTTAAATTGTTTCGTACTATACCGGTACCTAAAGTAACTTAATTATGTAAAACAGCTGATCAAATTATTTAAACGATACAGTTTTATAGTTGGTAATAAATAATCGAATTAAATAGATTTATTCCACTCAGCAAATACAGTCAATTGTTCGAATGTCACGTAAGTAAATATTTTTAATCTTTCAGCAATTTCAGAAATTGTGACGCTGAGTCCATCACAATTTAAGTGTTTAACTTGCTTGGAATTCAAGTGTTTTATATTCAATATTTTCACGAAGAAGTAGTGTAAGTAGTTTTAGGCCAAATTCATTGATTTGTTTCATTTAAAAAAATGACATCTTCTATTGAGAAAAAGATTGTGCCCAGTGTAGGCGATGGGAATTGCCTGTTCCGTGCCGTATCATATTTACTATTTGGAAATCAAAACCATCATAAAATTATAAGAAGCAAAGTTGTTTGCTATATATTGCAACACTGGGAACAATACACATATTTTATTGTTGGGGATACTTCTTATAGAGTACTAATAACATGTCAAAATGATTACCATAGTATAATGTCCCTAGATGGTGAATATGGCGGTCATGCAGAACTGCGCGCCATTAGCTCAATTTACCATCAAAACACGTTTAGAGTGCACGTCAATGACCAAATTAATGTTTATGGTTCAGACATGAACATTCATAATTTAATATTCACGGGGAAAGTCGACCATAAACATTACAATGTCTTGGAATTTGTAACAAAAACTAGAAATAGTGTAGGAAAAAAATACCAGAACCTACCTTATCAGAAGAACCTCATAACCATCTAAATATTTCAGCTAAACAGAAAATTTTGATGATACCCAACAAAAATAAAAAAAATAAACAAACAGAAAGCAACAATAATAAGCGGAAAAGAAAAACCCTCACTGGGAAAATTGAAACCATTACAAAAATTTTTTTAAGAAAAGCTATACAATCTACCACATTATTACAATCCCAAAACCATCCAAATTATTTAGTTGTAAGCAACAAAAGTAGATAGAAAAGGAAAACCCTCACGGGAAAAATTGAGGCTGTAATTAATAAATTATAGAAAAGCTATAACAGAACCTACCAAATTAGTAAAGTCAAAAAGATCCAAATATTATTGTTAATGAAGAAAATCCAACAACATCCAACAAAAAGGAAAGGAAAAGGAAAGCTATGATGACAGATCGGACTGAAGCTGGAGATAAAACATTTCAGAGATTAACTGCTGTCAAGAGGAAAGCAAAACAAAAAGTCAAATGAAGGTGAACATCAAAATGGTAACGAAACCTACAGTTCAACTAATTTGAGTGTAAAACGGTTCCATCTTGGATAATTTAACAATAAATGTAGATTCTGTGGAGCATTTTACTTATTTCGAAAACAAACCATAGCTGGCCATTTTCCCCTGTGTTGTAGCAACAACAAATTTAAATTTCCTGAATTTCTTATTCTAGATGAAACCAAAGAACTAGCAACAGGTTGCAGTTACCTTGCTAAACATTTGAGAGAAAACATTCGTCAGTATAACAGTTCTTTATCATTTGTTTCTTTTGGAGCCAATATCCAATTACCATCCCGTTTTGGACCTTACTGCTTTAAAATTCTGGGGATTACGTACCACATTTATACGCTGTAAATGAAGAGAAACCATCATATGGACAATTACATATTCTAGATTTTTCTGAGGCAAACAAAATAAGTCTAGAAAATAAAAGTAATGCTAATTTAAAAGAGGAATTGCTGAATCAACTAAGTTACATATTAAGAGAAAAAAAAATCCTTATGCAAAAAGCTATAAAATGATGCATGAAAAGATTATTGAAGACAATGAAGTAGCTAAGAATGAAAATCGTCAACCCCTAAATTTAGTCATGCGTTTTTATCATGAACCTCAATCAGATCCCAGGCGTTATAATGACCCAACAAGCTCTGAAGTAGCTGCTGTTTTCGAGTCAAATGATGGGGCTCCTCCTTCACACCGCCACATTACGGTTTATGCAAAAGATGGTGGATTGAAAACCATTGACTGTGACAGCATGCATTGTGATCCAATGTCTTATGTTTTGATTTGGCCATGTGGAGAACCTGGTTGGAAAATTTCAATGCCAGCTG
This sequence comes from Philaenus spumarius, assembly GCA_018207615.1. Classification (NCBI taxonomy): domain Eukaryota; kingdom Metazoa; phylum Arthropoda; class Insecta; order Hemiptera; family Aphrophoridae; genus Philaenus; species Philaenus spumarius. Next base: position 222,313 of record JAGFPH010000119.1, on the reverse strand, counting down.
GAGGCGAGAGAAAAACTAACATCCGCCAAAATATACCTATGAAGGAGTATGTTTCCTATAGGCTTATGGTTCATTTAACCCAATAATCAATATGGGAAAACTATCTCAATAATAATAGTGGATTATTACTGCCGTATTGAAGGGGACCGTTTAAAATCATAAGGAATCAATAATTCAAATTAAGAGTGGATACCTATGCCGGACTGTCCGATGCTTTACATGTCAGGGCAGGGGAGGAAAACTCAAAGCTGGAAGAATAGTTATACTACCGAGTTCTTTCAATGGTAGTCCAAGAAATATGGCCCAAAACTACCAAGATGCTATGGCCATGATTAAAAAGGTTTGGCAAACCAGATATTTTTCGTACTTTCACTTGCAACCCTTCTTGGCCAGAAATAACTGAAAACTTGCTAGAATTTGAAATTCCTATTAATCGCCCTGATTTGATAGTTAGAGTATTTGACCAAAAAGTCAAGGAGCTCTTACGACTAATAAATGAAGATAACATTTTTGGAGAGGTAAAAACGTTTCTTTACACCGCAGAATTCCAAAAGAGAGGCTTACCGCATATACATTTACTGCTATATCTGAAAGATAAATGCAAACCCCGAGAAACAGCAGACATTAACAAAATAGTGTGTGCAGAAATTCCTGACTCAAGAAATGAAAAATTATATGAATTGGTAAAGCGTCAAATGGTCCATGGCCCTTGCGGTGCTCTCAATAAAAATTCTATTTGTATGACTGATGGTAAATGTAAAAAAAACTTTCCAAAACATTTTGTGCCAGAAACAATTGACAACTTCAATGGATATCCATTATATAGCAGAAGAGACGATGGAAAAACTATTATGAAGCATGTTAAAAGTCACAACGTGGAAGTGGATAATCGTTTTATTGTGCCTTATAACCCGTTTTTATTACTCTATTTTGAAGCACACATTAACGTTGAAGTTTGTGCTACCGTTCAAAGCATTAAGTACATTCATAAATATGTCTATAAAGGCCATGATTGTGCAAGCGTACAGATCGTTGCAGCTGATGGTACAGTTAATCATGACGAAGTAACCGCATATTTAAACACTAGATATGTAAGTTCAAGCGAAGCTGCTTACAGGATATTTTTATTCCCAATGCATGAACAATCAAATTGCATATTAAGACTGCCAGTTCATTTACCAAACGAACAGCAAATTCACTTCCATGATGATAAAGCCACCGAAGCTCTTCTTGGAGCAGAACTCAAAAACACAGAACTGATGGAATGGTTTAATCTAAACAAAGACGCTGAGAACAAGTCTCCATATATTTACCCTGAAACACCTATTTATTATTGTTGGCACAAAAATAAGCGGATTTGGAAAAAAACGGGTAAGACGTACTAAAATCATAGGAAGAATGGATAATGTATCTCCTTTGGAAAGTGAGCGATATCATCTTCGAATACTACTTCTACACGTAGCAGGTGCCACAAGCTTCAATGATCTCAAATCCTACAATTGTAAAGAGTATTCCTATTTTAAGGAAGCAGCTTTTGAAAGAGGGTTACTACAAGATGATAATGAGTGGCATCGTTGTCTTCTAGAGGCGTCATCTTTTCAAATGCCATCACAATTAAGGCAATTATTTGCTTACATTTGTGTGTTTCAACGACCATCTAATGTACAGCAGTTGTGGGAAAGCTTTAAAGATTTCATGAGCGAAGATTATAGTCTGCATAGTGAAAAAAAAAATAGCATATCACATGAGTCTTCGAGATATAGATGACACATTAAAAATTCATGGATGCAGCCTGACTGTATTTAACTTACCAGCTTGCAATGAAGTAAGATTTTCCACGGGTAATAATATCAACCCTAATATAGATCTTGATTCCATGTTAGAAAGTGCCAACAATGAACAAACTTTTATAATTAACGAAATTTTAAGTGCAATCCAACAAGAAACAGTTTGAAAAATGTAATGCATATTTTATTGATGGCCCAGGTGATACTGAGAAAACATTTGTCTACCAGTGTCTGATTCAGAAGTGTTATAATTTAGGGTTGGAGGTGATTTCAGTTGCTTGGACTGGGATTGCAGCTATGCTTTTACCAAAAGGCCGTACTGTTCACAGTAAGTTCAAGTTACCTTTAATTTTAAACGAAACATCTGTGTCATCAATGAAACCTAATAGCAAAGCAGCTGCTGAGATTAGAAATTCAAAATTAATTATTTGGGATGAGGCATCCATGGCCAACATACACTCATTAATGTGTGTTGATAGACTTCTTAAAGATATGAATAATGACATTCATTTTGGAAGTAAAGTGATTGTTTTAGGATGTGACTTCAGACAAGTCTTACCAGTAGAACCTCATGCTTCAAGGCAAAGAATTGTTCAAAATTGTATAAAATTCTCCCCACTTTGGTCAAAATTAAATATTTTTTAATTACACAAAAACATGCAAGCAAAAGAAGAAGAACATAAGTTTTGTGAATTTTTATTAAATATTGGCAATGGACACTATCCTTCAATTCAAAATCCTACCTATCCAAATTCAATTCAACTTCCTGCGTTCTTACAGACAAAGACATAGTCACAGAGATTTTCGGTAGCCAAATTTTACCTCTTGATGAAATTAAAAAACTTTCAAAGGTTGCAATCCTTGCTCCGAAAAATGAACACTGCGACGACATTAATTCAAGGGTTTTAAGCCTTTTACCTGGACCATCAAGATTATACACAAGTGTAAATAAATTGATCACGGAAGAAGATCAGTTCCCGTCAGAATTTTTAAACAGCCTGGAGTTGAGTGGTTTGCCTCCTTACAATTTAATTTTGAAAGATGGTGCTATTGTTATGTTATTAAGGAACATTATTGTTACTCAAGGTCTCCTAAACGGTACCAGAATGGTGGTGAAGAAAATGAACGAAAACAGTTTAATTTTAGAATTCATTGATGGCAAAAATATGGGAGAAACTGCTTTAATACCAAGAATAGACCTTGTTCCATCTGATGCAACCCTACCATTTGAATTCAAGAGAAGGCAATTCCCTATTAGACTAGCATTCTGTATGACTATAAATAAAGCCCAAGAGCAAACATTAGATCGAGTACGGATTTATTTACCCCAGCATGTTTTTAGCCATGTTGCTATGTCTCGATTCCGTTCTTTTAATGATCTAAAAATTCAAATTGTGCCAAAAAGTGACATAACAGCAAATGTTGTTTTTAAGAAAGTTCTTTAAAAGTGTTTTTGTAAATATTTATTTATTATTGATTTAATGGACATTATATTTAACATAAATTAACAGACTTTAGTTTAAGAGCATAAATATTCAAACAATCGAACATTGGACGTACACAGCAAAAACAAATTGGAGAGTTTAATTGAAGTTACAACCATATATATTCTGTACAAGGAAAATAATTTAAGTACATCATTCAATTAAAAAATTTAAATGAAACTTAAAATTAAGTGTATGAAAAAAGTATGTATATAAATAATTACATTAATCAATAACTAAACATATAAATATTTTCATTACTATATATTATTTTTGTATATATATAATTAGAAGCTATCTATATATTTAAAGCCGTAAGGAAAAAACCTTTGGACAGTTTATTTATAAAGGAAAATACAATGTTTTTCATGGTAGTTGGCAACTGTATTACTTATGCAAGGTAATGGTTTTTTCTAATTTCTTCCCTATATGTATTGATAAGATACCAAAAAATTAAATTAAGTACGTGTATAAAATATTAGTTAAATTCACTGATTGTCGAATTTCTTTTTTATTCTTTAACTTTGCTACAAGAAAAATATTTGGAAGGAAATAGCATTTTAAAAAGTACATTTTATACATGTTTCGCACCATCTGCCTAGCGCTCCACTCACTACGAATGGAGCTGTATCCGCCGAATATCGACGGGCAACAACTATCTATGTATTTTAAGTTAGGCCTAGACTGAACCCAAATAAAAAATGTTTATTGTTGATTCAGTAATCAGCTGTAATCTCTAATATTTCCATCAACAGTTTATTTCAAATTTTAAATCAATTATTAGTATTTCTAATTTTTAGGTTAGGTTTTTATTAAAGTGTAGATCTAAGCCTTGAGTTCCAACGGCGCACACCGGGTTCCAACAGGGAGTTTGGAGTGGCGGGGGTTGGCATGCAGAGCACGCAGGCGTCTCCCCTAGTGTTGTTTTAAAACTAAATGAAATGATTGATTAGTTTTTCGTCATAATTTATTAATTCACATTGTTGTATGGAAATAGAACTAATGTATTTATAACGAATGAGTTATTAAGAAAACAAAATTTGTAATTTCCAATCATTGTTAATTCTTAATGAAATTGATTTCGTGAGTTAATGGTAAAATTTGTTACGAGTTTTTATTTTTTATTAATCTTATAACGTCACAAACTCTTTAAGGATCGAGAATGTCTTTATAAAATGTACTCTTTGTATGCGAAACGACGGTTACTCAATACATTGCTTGGGTTATAACAACTTGAATATCATCATAAAATATTATGTTCAATTTAAAAAGATTTGTATCTCAAATACAGTGAATGAACTCAGGCGAAAATAAAAACTTATATTTATTATCTTCAGATATGATGTAAAAGTTTCGTCCCAAATTCGAACATTCTATGTTTGTAAAATATGGCGATGTTTTTAAATGTAAAATCATTTGAAAAAAAGTAGTATTTTCGTTCATGAATACAAGTTATTTAATTCTTTAAGGTTATCATAAAATGATTCCATTCTTTAGTGTGACATTTCCAATTATCTGTTTCAAGCATACTGTAAACAGCTGCGGTTTTGTTTTATAAACACAAGTATGACATTACTATTTTTTTTTTTGTGTCATCAGGCAAATGCACGACCAATATTCACAAAATGTTAAATCTTGTTTCTGTGTTATTGATTAAGAAATTTGTGCTAAGTGCTTTCAAACAGCTTATCAAAATATGCATTCTACAACAAGATTAAGGGGGCGCTACCCTGTCCGCCATATTGAATCTGATTCACATAAGAGCAATGCTACAGAATAAGTCTTTTTTTCTGTTAATTCGTGGAATAAATTTAAAAATTTGGTTTCATTTTGAAGTACTGTCATATGCGGATGTTGATTGCTAAATACATTTTCAAAAACAGTTTTATTGTTTCCATAAACGTATGATGTAAATAGTAAAAAATAGTAAACTTTAACTTTATAAATTTTTTACTCAGTTGTAAAAAGAGATGTTGCAAAAAAAACCTTAGCAATCAACACCCACGCTCTATTTTACTTTAAGAAAAAAAAATACAGCTTTCGTTTTTTCACAAAAAAGTCACAAAAATATGCTTAATAGTGAAGGTATGTTTTCGTTATTTAACATTGAAATTGGTACCCAACTACACCATTTTGAATGTAGGGAGCCGAGCCTTAACGCGTATAAAACTGGGTAAAAATAAAAATAAATTTTTTCGAGTTTAAAATACTAAAAAGAATAGCTTGCTGTGCTTCACTTTTTAAATCTCTAAACATACCAAACAAAACTAGAAAAGTCGCGTCATCTACTCAGACACCGAAATCAGTACAAATGTGTGCAAAAACAAACCTAATTATTTGTTTTACTTAGTTCCAAGATGATGCCATGTAGGAATAATTATTGTGTTCATTTGAATTAACGTGTTTTCCAGCTCAGGGCTACAAATAAGTAGGCCTATAGTAAAACAAATTTAAGAGTATACCAGTTTATTCTGCTTGGAACAAGTCAGTGGCTTGTCCTATATCATGAAAGGAAAACCAGTGACCCGTAAATATATTTAATAAATTATGTGATTCCTCAACTTAGTCAAAAATGATTGACCCTTTTAATTGGAAGATTATTCAACTCACATACGAGATACGACCAGGATATTTTCAGCTATGGATTGTTTCTCACCATAGAGATCACAGCTTTGTGGACTGGCCACCATAATCACTACTTTTTACAGTTTTAGATTTTTTCTTGTTAAGAAAATAGTATATCATCACAATTTAGCTACAGATAACTAAAGCAGCTTTATTACTTTTTGGATCATATATAAATTACATTGTTGCCATAACGACTCGCTGTGCAACGCTACATTGTTTCAGCAATGTAAGTGATGAAATAGAAGTCACAAATACCGTTTGAAAGGTACTTTTCTGACGAATAAAAAAGTATAGGACACGTTTTCAGCTATATGTAACGGATTCCAAGTTATTAGGCAAAATTTTTAGAAAAAATCAAAATCAAAAATGTTAGTAAAGTTACAAATATTTCTGATATTATAAAACTAAACAACGATATCACATATGCTATTGGAAAACGCGTTTTCTCCTGATTAATAATAACTAACAATATAGGTTATTATCAAAATACAAATCCGAGTTATATAGGGAAATGTAGAAGCGTGTCATACAACTTTAGCGGCCATATTGATTACGTCATCAACACCGCATGAAAATTAACATGAAATTAACTGTAACGAACATGGCATGTGAAAAATAGTTCCTTGTAACTATTAGTAATAAAGAAGATTTATTAATAATTCTAAAGTTGGGTCAACTTTGGGGTCTATGAAAAGTTGGTATTATATTAAAGCACTGGGTATGAGATGTATTATCCATATATGTCTCTAAATAATACCTTGTTTCTGCATATTTCCCCTATATAAAACCCACGGTTGTCACACAGAGTTTTGGATCAAGCTATATTTCTTTCAGCGTTTTGGTGTGGAACATCGTTCGAAATTGTTTCTTGAATACTCTCTCTGTCCATAGCTTCATATTCACTTCTATTGTTTTGGGAAACATTAAATTTTTTACAAAGTCTTCATCAACATCATCAGAGAACTTCCTCTATGTCTTCATCGTATTCGGTCTCCTGCAGCCACAGCAACAACCGAAAGTTCACTATCAAGCAAACAATCTATCAAGTTCACTGATTTTAAAATAACACTAATACGTATCTAACTTTAATAAAGACAAAAAATTAACCATTAATTAAAACTTTTAAACGAAAAAACTGGTACGATAGTAGTCGCGTGGGTACAACTATACCCCAGACTCTGTATACTTCGAGAAGAATAATTAAATCACAAACTAAAAGCACGCAAACAACGTCAAAATTCAACTGAGTGGTAAAAAAGCTCCAATCGTAAGGTCCGCTCAAGGTCGTCTGTGCTACCTACTAATAATGTCACACAAAATAAATGGCTGGGGTAGACCTGTACTCCGCGCGACCGCTGGAGTGTTAAAGAATGAAACAACTGAAAAACCTATTCCAACCCCTAAAAGTCCTCAAATATATTCATTATTTTACTTCTCTTGAAGCTAGAGATCTGAAATTTGGTACATTTATTTCATAAATGTTATACAGAAGAAGTAAACCAATCAATCATCGGTCATTAACGTCTTAAGGGGGCGCTACACTGTCCGCCATATTGAATCTGATTCCCATAAGAGCAATGCAACAGAATAAGTCATTTTTTCTGTTAATTCGTGGAATAAATTTAAAAATTTGGTTTCATTTTGAAGTAATGTCATATGCGGATGTTGATTGCTAAATACATTTTCAAAGCCCGTTTTATTGTGTTCATAAACGTATGACATAACTATTAAAAAATAGTAAACTTTATAAATTTTTTACTCATTTGCAAAAAGAGATATTGCAAAAACCTTTATAAATCAACACCCACAATCTATTTTACTTTAAGAAAAAAATACAGCTTTCGTTTTTTGACAAAAACAACACGAAAATATGCTTAATAGTGAAGGTATATTTTGGTTATTTAACATTGAAATTCATACCCAATTTCGCCGTTTTGAATGTAGGTAGCTGAGCCTTAAGTGTTAAAATGGGTTAACTACCCATATTAAATAAATACAAATCTGCAATGTTGTTACTTGATTTTAAGGGGAAACAATTGCATTTCGATTACGTTAATCTAAGGGATAAAATGGGAAAGCTAGTTTTTTGGTTGAGTGTAATAGTAAGGGTAAATATTTACCTAATAGTGATATTCTTTCATTTATATCTGCATTCATATCTGTATTTGGATAGAGAAGAGAGACATCCCTTTACCAGTTTGGATGTGATTTGTACTGAGTGCAGCTCTTTAAGTGCTGATTGGCTGTCGGAGTGAATTATGATTTGTCTATTTCTGTAGCCTTTCACTAATCCTAAGCTTCACAGACAGTAATCGCTAAGATTTTACTGTATACATACTGTGACGTAGCGGTTCTTGCTGTGTTTCTCCCAATATTTTCGGTTTTCGAGGATTACTAAGCAAAGTCGTACAAAATACATACTTGGTGTGCACAGCGTATGCACAATGTCTTATTATCTAACACAAGATTGCTTAAGTAGTGCACACAAAGTCTCACAACTAATACTTTTACTAACTCAAACGAATTTCAAAGACAAAGTTGCCATCTTCAGTGATGCACGAACAATAATCAAACTATAACTGTTTCATGTTCCGTATTTATACAGAACTAAAATGGGCGTGGCTTAAGACTACCTTATATTAGTAGGGCGTTAACACTTGCCTCGCGTTATTGTAACTAGCCTTAACATTAAATATATAACTAAACAAGTTACTTACCAAATAATAATCTCATACAATACATTATGTTTATATTAATATAGAATTTTGGATGGGTCCTAATTCATTAATTACAATAATTATTTTACCATATTTGTTAATATAAAAAGTTTCCCAAGCGTCTATTGGTTAAGTTTAGTAACATTTTTCAATAATTCAGAGTTTTCTATTTATAATGATGGTTTTTATCCAAACAATGCTTAGCCATAGCAGATTTATCTGGCCTATTTCACTTTAAATGTAAAAAATATGACTGTAAAATGTCATATTAACCCAAGAAGTATTTCTTTGCAGTTTTCTAGGAATAACTGATTGACAAAAAGTTAAAGTGATAAAGAAAATAAATGTGTACAAAATAAAAGAGCGTTAAGTGACGATAAAATATAAATTTTTCAAACAGGAAGTGGGGAAGACTTTTTAATACCATTGTTCAGTAGTTTTCCATGAATATGTATGTTTTTAGATATCTAAATAAACTGATAACTATGTAGTAATCTACAAAAAAAGTTCAACGTACAAAAATGTTTGTTAATTATATTTTAGAAATAATTATATAAACGAAATGTAAACTGACAATCACTTCTGTGCTTCAGCTTAAAATTTACAAAACAATAAAAATTGTCTTCCAACTGATTTCCCTTCCAAATTCTGTCTATATAAATAGAACGAGAAATTAAAAGTCGTTCCATTCCCCATCGTATCTATACAAAGCAATAAAATACAATGTGCATTCTTTCTTCAGCAATAATAAAATCTCTGTCCTAACATTGAACCATAACGTTAATGGCTCATAAATTACTTGAAAATGTCAGACACAGTTGTATGTCTAAACATCAAAGACATTTTAAAGCGACTGTAAATAATAATATTCGGAGCAGTAAAATTTTATGGAATTGAATGAGTTAAACCTTAAATTAAAGTAGAACCTGTATAGTGTTACTCTGTGAAAATTGAGATCCTGACTTGAATACTTCCTTTGTACATGTTATATTAGTATTAGGAATGTACTAGGAATGACTGACTAAACTTTTCCCCTTTTCTTCCTCTGTACACCTATTTTGACGTCTTACGTGCAAAAAAAAAATTTGTTTCAAGTAAATGTAAGTTTAATTATAACATTATATTCATGAAAGTAACTTATATTAAATGTTTAAATAAAATTATTCAATTTATAATACAACAGCAGTTACAAGAATGGTTAGTCCCACTTCTGAACAGAAATCTAACTGCAATTGAGAAATAGCCTATTTTAGTACAAGTATTATAATCTTTCAATTGGAATTATTACACCCAGGAGAGTTCTTTTCTAACGGGTCATAAATTTCCCCCAAATGTGGTAAGCAGTGGGAAAATATGTTTTTTAAGACCCCATATGACATTTTAATGGCTTTAGATTACGACTTATAGAAAAAATAAGACAAAAAACACCGAAAATTTAAAGTTTTGCTAGAATTTTAAGATTAAGCTCTTTTTAGCATAAGAATGAATTAACAACAAAATATACACCCTTCCTAACCCCTCCCCCCCGGCATATTAAGCGGTTTTTCAGAAAAATTGGATTATAAAATCACTGATATTTGGAGACCTTGAGCACCTCCTTGAGGGTGCTTTCCTTCCGGAGGGGGGAAATGGGTACACATGTTTTCTACAATGTTTAAGTTTAAAAATAACCTGTGATTGAATAGCCTTATTATTGATTATATTACCCCTACTATAGTGTAAACAATAATCGAACCACTGAATAACTTCAATAGGCTGAGCTATGTGTTTTAAATTAACATATATTTAAAATGTAAAAATATTATTGTTTTAAACTGTTAAAACCAAGCGTTTTCAAATTATTTGTAAATTTTAATATTTTGTCAACCAACAGCTTGAGGCTATTCAATTAAGATTGATACATTGCAATAAGTGTAAGTTTACTTACCGGTTTAAATGTACGTCGCTTTATGTGGATAACGAATATACAAGATAATGTGACAGATTGGTTAAGGTGTATTAATAGCCTATTACATATTTATAAACTTGCTGTTGTTCATGGCTTTGCCCGAGTTAAAAATAAGCAACATGCCCCAAGATTTTAAATTTTTTTGGTGAATGTAATTACAAAGAAAAATATGAATTGAATACCCTTATATTTTATATAAGCTTAGTACGACGATACCTCATTCGTATCCACATCCTTGACTTATTCCCTTAACTCCCATTGGGCTTCATTTTCTTGGTACCAAAACCTCTCTCTCTAGTACGCCCTCATCTTTTGTTCTGTACACTTCAATTTCCTTCCCTTAATTTCCAGACCTATAGGAAGCTGGTCTGTAACTTTCTAGAAGTTCTCATGTTTAATCTTGTTCGGCCAAAAAAATTCCAAGTTCCTTTAAGAAAGATTTTTAAAAAAACTTCAGTCTTATTCACGGTTGCCGAAACATTTTGGGCTTCGAAGCTATGCAAAAAGTGTTGCACTAAAAGCATATTTAATATTTTCCAACTAAGATAAAAATAAAGAATGATAGACGAAACTTTAAGTACTGGCCATAAAATTTCTCCAAATCAACCGAACGTTATTTTATAATTTTCATTTTAGAGAAGCTTAGTGGTCTAATATTAAGTAAAAAATGGGTAACTTTCATGATAGCTAAAAAACTCTTAAAACAAAGGAAAATTAAGCTGGTGTCGCATATACAAGACCAAAAAGGAATGTAAGTAAGACTATTGAGAAGTCAATCCTGTCTTACACTCACAGATATACTTTAATAAAGAGTAACGAGTGTAGAAACTCAATCGGACACCCTTACAACAGTTTTGGGCAGAACCCTTATCATTCCTCGTCAAGCCTTTACAAGAATCACCCTAAACACTTAAATCAAATGAATGCAAATCCCCAAATACCCTTCTCATTTTAAACATTATCAATAAAATCCAAGGTTTCGGTGATATATTATTATCTAACTGATAGATTAAGATATCTTGTTTAAAATATGTTTATTATTATTTTATTTTATTACAAATCGTATGCACCGCCATGACTATTTAAAATAAATCCAACCCTTGTAAAACATTTTATAAAAAGCTTTGTCCAAACGAATTTAACAAATGAATTATTTAAAATATTGATTATATTCACTTCATGCCGTACAAGAGTATTGTTTTGTTAGTATATATTTTCATTAATATCTCGCAATGTGTTGAATCCTTAAATAAAGCCAGTTTTAATGTTAACCAAAAGTGTACAAATATTTTTTCTTGAAAATATCTGGCCACTATAAACATATTTATTGAGTTCTAATTATTATAGGAACGGTAATCTTAGTTGCCTTCAGAGTTGTAAAATTATATAAGTAAACATATTAATTAGATAAAACCGTCACAACCAGGTAATACAATTTGATTGTAACGAAAAAAAATGATATTTGAAACAAAAAGGATGCTTTTTACTATTAAGTTAAACGTTTGAACATTATAAACATTGTATACACAATAATCGTATGAACAAATCATTTATGTATAATCAAATTGCCTATTCCAATAACTTAATCCAACACTCGTCCACCATTTGGCGCCGCCAAAATTAATAAATTGTCGTCAGAGTTATGTAACTGGTTTCAAATTCAATCTACTAAGTAGAAGAGGTAAAGCCCCTGCTAGAATAATAATAATTGTTAACACTGTAAAGCCTAGTAATAATAAAAACAACTAACTTTTTATTTAAATAAATCTATCATCAAAATAATTTCTTTTAACAACAAACTAAAATAAATAATACAAAATTTACTAAACTGTAATATTAAGATTAGTAATAATTTATTCAAAACATAGGACAAAAGAAAAAAGAAAGATTCTTGATTTAATATTATTTATTAATTTTGGGCTACCTAACATGGCCATGCAGGGTTCTGGTTCGATAACATTGTTCAGTTGCACCATTACTTTTTGCAAAATAGTTGTTTGTACATAATCTTTGCCTCTTGAAAAGTATGTAAATACAGTCAGAAAATAAGACTTTAAACTACTTTTGAATGAAATTAAAATAATATTCAAATAATTTTTCTGTTGTCATAAGCTGCTATCTAAAGTTTTAGTTTGATACCTTTACATGTTCTAGTGAAATTTCAAACCTGATGAACATTGACTGACGCGGTAATGATCCGTCATCCAGTTTGCTAACGATGGAACATTAAACAATTTGATAGTAGCTCTTATCGTTATAGAAGGCGAGATAAAAGTGATATATTTTACTTTTGCATATGTAATCAAATGAGGGAATTACGACGATGATTATCCTTCATCCGATTATTTTGACAGTTACACTATCCGATAGGGAATAAAAAGGGTTACATAAAAAGTGTTTTGACATTTTTTGTTAAAATGTACGGTTTTTGAGTAATTTTGGTTTGAAATTTTAAAGTTATTTTACTTACTAATGTACACATTTATACCTAGTTACAAGTAAACCACTAGGCGCTCTAAAATAAATCTTGAGTTATAAAACCATTTGTAAAAAACACATACAGACCGAGAGGCAGAAATCTAGGAATTTTAGACAAATGTTTATACGGTGTTTTTTGCTTGTCTTGACCCAAGGAATATATCTACAATTTTTACTTTCTCACTATACTATAGTATAGAGAAATTATAGTGATCGCAAAAAAATCGATGTTGAGATTTTGTGGAAATATACGTTTTGGGACTCCCTGAGTCCAAAAAAGTGGTTTTTACAAAATGTCTGTCTGTATGTCTGTATGTATGTCTGTCTGTATGTCTGTATGTATGTCTGTCTGTATGTCTGAATGTATACAAAGCTAGAGAGAAAACTATTCGATCGATTTCAACCAAACTTGCACCAGACATGTCAAGTAGGCCTGTATAGTTGCACGAAAAAGGGTTTTGAAAAATTTTGAAAAACAACCCCCTTTTTGGCCAAAAAATCAGTTATTATTTTTTTATAAAAAAACGGCTCTAACGATTTTGATAAAATTTGGCTTATTTGTAGCCTTTAATGTGCCCTACCATATGCAAGAAACCGCATCTTTCTAAAAATTCTCGTTTAGCTAATAATAATAAAAATAACAGATTTTTTGGGGTTTTTCAATCATAAAGGCGGGTTTTTTTTCAAAATTTGTCAAAACATTTTTTCGAGCATCTATAAAGACATAATTGACGTGTGTTTGGTGCAAATTTGTTCGAAATCGATCGAATATTTTTCTCTCTAGATAATAATAATAATAATATTTATTAGGTAATCTAAAACTTTAATAAAAAATCACCTGACCTACCCCACCCTACAAGTCACAGTGAATCTGTTTGATAATTTAAATATGTTTGTGAGAAAGTATGTGCCAGTTCCTGGTACCGTTTATTTTAAAGAGAGTTCACTAACACCCGGTATAGGACAGTGTTTGAGACTAGATATCTTCGGTGAATAACAGCTGATAGACTGACAGCGATTATCGATTACTAATATTGTAAAGTATTGATAATATTGAGCACTAATTCGTAAAGAAATTCTCACAAAGTCATATAAGTTATTCTAAAGACGAAAACAGATTTCGAATTGAAAATAGCACATAATTCAAGTGACTTGATTATCCATTTGTTTTGTGTTATAGGCGTGGTAACATTGTTGAAACTCCTGTTACTACAAGTTTGTTTAATCAGTGCGTTAGTTTGATGTTGTGTTTTATTTATTATAATTGTTGTGAATTAATGAATTACAAGACATTTTTAATCTATAATATTATAGAGTTTAAAAAAAAGTATTGTTTACCACGTGTAAGTCCCTACATTTTTTGGAAGTTTGTTGCTAACTTTTAAAATTTTTCGCAAAAAAAGTGTTACAAGATTTAAGTGAAAACATTTAAACTTTCAAGTAAGGAATAGTTTTTGCTACATCTGGTATGTTTTGGATTTATCAACAGAGTTTTGCTTGTATTTTTTATTAAAGCCCCACTATTTTATACAGAAATCATAGCTTTCCCGTTATTATTATTATTTTTATTCTCTTGTACTCAAAAACAAATGGAGAAAATTTTGCAAAAATGTTTTTTTCTATAACAATTTTTTCTGAAGAAGAAAATATAAAATATGATAATGTATACTTTACTTGAATGGAATACATTCTGTAGTTTTTAAAATTACAATATGCGGAAGTAGTAAACAAGAACTTACCATTTGAGATGGTTTCCTACCCCAGATATAGGTTAACCGCTTTCATTTTTAAAATTATATTTTAGAAAAATAAAGCAATTAATATAAATTAATATTGTGGATAAATTGAGTCTTTTATTCGAACTAAACTTAACAGAAAAGCCTCCAAGTGATGTGGCTCAAGGATAAAAGATAGTCAAGTTCAATGATCACGCTTCCAATTAAAGTTACTGATGTGTGAAGGATACCGATACATTGAGTAAATGTGAACACAATATATGCTTCTATGACAGCTCTTTTATAACTATCTTTTTTTACATGTGGGAAGAACATGTTAAGTGTCGGTTTCGAGATTCATACACAGATTGCTTGGCGACGAATTTGCAGAGGTTAAAATATAGAAACAGATGTTTCAAAATAAGCTTTACTTAATTTCCAGGTTCAAATTTTCAAATAGCCATTACAAAATTAGTCATGAGTCATAACAATCAAATGTTGCAATAACAGTTCCAAATCATCCTCATTTATGTGAATGCTAAAACGATTAAAATAATATTTTATTTTAATTGAAAACTGTAAGTGTAAATGATTCTTTTATGACAGTTAGACTAATTATGCAAAGTTTACCGCAAGTAAACCTAGCGCAAATCTACAAAACTGTGTTGGATGTTCCAACTAACAAACATAATGAGCGCTTTTAGCCACCGTTCCACTCTATTCCTTGTTAGAAGTCGATAAACTGAAAAATAAAAACCATACTATCCATTGTGTTTCAATCTATTTAAAGTGTATTAATTTAGGAATTAGAATACATACTCATGCGTAAGCCTACCGAGGAACATAACTTAGTATATTAAGTCTAAATACATTAGCGTAACTGCTTTTTAGTTGCCTAGCAAAGTTATAACAATGAATTGCGCTTACGAGGCCAATGGAGTCATATTTTACTGGCAAGATTTTCTTTTAAAAGTATTTTTATAATGGTTAAATTTACTAGCTACAAAAACTAAAGGGTTTTTATTGGATTGTCGTGAAAGTTTCTCCGTCTGAATCACCCTGTATTAGCGACTTTGTCCTGACTGAATGACATAAGATCAACGTACAGTACAGCAAATACTTCTTAAGATACAAAGATGAAAATTAAAAGGTAAGAATTCTTATGGAGACATAGACGCACAAAAAGAAAGTATTTTGCAAAATGTTTATTTCAAAGCGTACAAACTTAGGGGTCCAATTCCGGCCCTATATCAATGAAACATCTGTTTTTAACAAAATCTTAGCAATGTATTCATTACCATAGCAACCAACTTAGCAAATTTAGAATCAGTTTATTGTTCTTCAAAACCAAAACTTGTTAGGTTAGCTTAACAAAATAAAAGCAAACACAAACAAAAATGAACGAAAAGTACTTACGTATTGTATTATAATTCAATTCAAACATCTGTTGTTACATAGGAATATTATAAATAAAACTGCAGATTTTTATCAGAAACATAACATAATGAATTTTTAGGTTAGGCCTAAAATGAACCAAAACACTTTTATTTGCAACCAATTAGGCAAATTTAGAATCAGGCAACTATTCTTCACAAGTAAGTTTTTTTTAGATTAGATAAAAGCAAACAAAAGGCTTACTGTATTATACGTAAAACAACTGGTGTTACATATTATATTGTTTCCTTTAGTAAAATTGGTAACATAACAATTTGTATAAAATGTTGATTATTGTTTATTAAAATATTAATGGTGAAAATACAACTCAGGCCGTAATTCGAATTATTGGGGAAGGTCGTGTTTATTTAGATATCTCTATAGCTATGTGTTTACATTATTAGCTATGTAGAGGCCACAGCTCAATCATCATTTACGTTAAAATATCAGAGTTTACAATAATCTGTTTGCATTGGTTTTGCCATGGATCACCGAGTGGTTGGTGAGCGAAGCGAGCAGGTGCGGAGTATACAATATAACAGAGATAAACATTCCTTTCGACGTTGTTAACAGATATATTGTATATGTGGGTACATTTGCTTATTTTGGAAACGTATTTTCCAGCAAGAGATAAAATACACTAAATTGATTTGAGAATAGGAAGTCAGTATTCAAGTGGCTTCTAACAGTTGGTAACTTGTTTTTAGACAAATTTACACTTAAAGTAAAAAAATAATTCTCCAAGCAGCTAAACCGCTGACGTGAGTTGAGCGAATTTCCAAAACTGTAAGTTTAATATGTTTTAGTGTTTCAACCAACTATTTATTTATTTTTTTTTAAATTAGTCTACTCACGAAGGCGCTCTTTAGCTCCCTGCGTGAACGAAATATACAGTATTAGTAAAGTTGGTTTTAAATTCAGTTTCCAACCTCGACTCATGCGCTGCTTCGTTCCTCTCGCAGCAGAAAACTTCCTTGTGGCCTATTATTTTGGACTGATTCGCTTCGCTCGCAGCGGACAAGCTCTGCGGAGTTTGCATCACACCTGTCAGCCTCGTAACAGAAGCTTCTCCACGGTGGAAACCAACGTGTGCACCAAATTTTGGGCAATATCGAACTTATGTTATGGGATGCTCATTGACTACTCAATACTTTAGGTCTCGCCATAAAAATCAGTGCAATAAGCCATCTTTCCTATCGAAATTTGCTAATACAAGTTTTGTATAATTTTGTTGTGGTACCGCTAGTATTAGTGTAAATTATTAAAATAGATGTTGAAAATTAAGACAATAAGGGAAATAATCACGTTTAAGTAAGCACGCCTTTTTAGCTTGCTTTTAATGTAAATTTTAATTTTAAGTTATTGTTTAAGTTATTTAAAGATTAAGATTTTAAGTTATACCAAAATCAATAGTATACAATCGGGCAGAATGGACAATTTGTTTACGAGTTTTATTAAACACTTTTACCGTACTAAACAGAAAACAAAACATAAAACAAGATGAAAAGATGGAACACTTTTTCGAGACTTCGGCTCGTGATTATTTTAAAATACTCAAAAATGTTACTTTTTTGTCACGCACGGCACGTTGCTGTCACGCTAGAAGCTCAAAAGCTTTTCAACTCTCCGCAATAAAATTATGAAGGTTTTGGCACCACCGCTTTCTACGACGCGACGTCTGTAAGTGCATATATCGTGTCCACAGACAAAATATTTAAAAAAGACACGGACACGAATTTTTGTATTGTTTAATCGTGTTCAGATATCTTGAAAACGTCGAGAAAAGTCATAAAAAAGTAACGGTAATTTTTTTTAGAATTTTCGCAAGATTTCAATACAAATTAATTAATTTTAAAATGCGAGAAAAACTAGAATACTTCCAGAAAAAGTAATAAAAAGTGGGGATAAAATTATAGAATTTTCGTAAGAATTCAATACTTCGGCATTTTAATGCGAGCCGTAGTAATTTGTTCATTTTAGATAATATATAAAACGACAAACCTATTTTTAACATTTAAAATGTGTTTTTTATTAAAACATATATCATGCACGATTACGATTTTTCTTTAAGGTACCCAATAAAGTTATTTATAATTACAAGGTTTTATAATGAAGAAAATAATAATGAATAATATAAATGGTGGAGGGGCTTCTTAGTAGTTCGTGAACTCAACTATTTCAGCTTACTTCCCATCCATTAATCCGGTCCTCATCTTAGGCCAAAATATCCAACATTACATAGAAAACACGACGGACTGGGTTTACCGTATCATTTATAAATTGTTGCTCCGGCCTTACTCTATTGATATAAATGAAACACGTTTCAGGAAAAGTACTTACAGAGTTACAGTTACGAAACTCCAAATCCCTTGGTTTTTCTATCCATAGATTTATTACAGCTGTGTTGTTTATAACAGCCACTTTCTTCAGAAACACTATTTCTTGAAAGGATAACGTACTTAAAGAATTTGTTTACTGTCGGGAAGTGTGAATATTACCATAGAGATATCAACACAGATCTTCTCTATTTAGTTAACATTCACAACCAACACTGCTCACTTTGCTTGAGATATTTTCCATTCCTGCTTGAGGTAGATATATTATCAACAAATAAAGTAAATTACTATTGGGGTTCAAATGTTGAGTGAGAATCGTATTCCATGCACTGAATGTGTTGGTTATTTAGTATCCTATTACAGTCGCCTTTGCTTACGCTTAAATTATTAATAATTACAAACTAGAATTTATAAACATTTAATAACTGAAAGAAGAATAAGTTTCATCTCAATCATTTTAATATTTACATGCCGTTTTTAATATTAAAACAGTTAACTATGTACCTACGTAAATGGAACTTAGCTTGATCACTAAAAATCAAAGATGGTAAAACCCGCCCTCTTCCACTAAGAGATCATGTCTGAACTCTCCCACTTTTCTTTGCTCACGTTCACAAAGAGCTTCACATTGTAATTTGTGTGGTTAAGAAACTAAACGTTCTGCCTTAATACGCCAGACAGTCTTATGAGACATTACTGTTCAATACTGCGATTAGATTTTCGTGGGCTTTGTTCAAACGAAGTTTGGTAAACTTTAATCAGAAATGTGATATCTGAACTTTTACCCTTTATTCAAACTGGCGATCGCAATAACAAACTTCGAGTCAACCTTTTTGAAACACCGTCCATCCAGTTAAGGACACAAGGAAAACATTTAATAATATTGCTAAGACTTCCAATTTTGAGATTATTTTGATCTTTGTTCCATTTTTGAAATGTGTTTTCAACAATAAATATAATGTTTTCAAGTAGGTTTACTTTTTAAACATTCTTAATTTAACAATCAAGGAAATTTCGATTGCACAGCTTGACGATCCAATGTCACAAATAAAAATAATAAATTTTTGTAAACCATAATAAATATATCACCACATACGCCTACATGTAATCCTCCTAATGTTGTGATATATCTTTGAAGGTTTAGCCAAAGTGCGTAAACACATCCATCATTCAACGTCGTATAACAATAGGAAAACTAATTTTTATCCGAAATCATGCAAACAAACTATTATACACTTATGTACAAGGTTTAATCTTCTAATCTTAAACATCAGCAGTTTTCTAATTGGTAATAAACTGAACTGGAATGGCCCACACTAGCTGCTTTAGTACCAAAATAGCTGAAGTATGCTATATTAGTTATATTGAGAAATTTGAAGCTATACTGTGATACTTCAATATGAAAACAGTTTTGTCCTGCAAAAAATAGCCATAAGGCTTAATGAGGGCTACAAAAACACAAAGTTGAAAAATGTATTAAAGAATCTTTGAGTACTTCCACTTAGATGCATTTACATATACACTTAAACTGTTTTGTAAGTGTAAACTGCTTTCTTTAAGTTAAAGTGTGATCATATCCAAAATACGGATTACCGTATTACCGCCCCCCTCTCTGCTATTTTTTGTTGTGTATACTCTCGGTGTGTCGCGGTGTGTGTGTGAAAATAAGTATGACTTCTATTGCTACTATAGACCTATATGCCTTATATGCTTATACAACGTATATACTACACTTCTTATACAAAAATTTTACACAATTTCGACTCCTGCGTCGATCCAATACTTACTGTGATTATTTGTATGTTTGCCCTGATACAAATTTTGGGGTGGCTCACCTTGGCAAGAATTGGAATGCTTTTTGCCGTTGCGTTTCTTATAGTTTGTCGGTTCTGTTTGAACCTGTGTGTTTCCACACTGAATTTAAATTTGTAAGTCTAGTTTCTGACTACTAGCTCAGTACTAAGATTCTTATGCACGGGGTCGTGCCATTTAGAGTTATTGAGTTGACTTTCAAAATCTATTTTGACCTGACGATAACATATATATATATTTAGATACTTTGCTAATTTGAGCACTAATGAGCAGGGTATAGGCTTGCACCTTTTGAAATAAAACTTCTTGCTTTGGAATTTTAACTGACAAGACTACTTGAATTTATTCTCTCAAACAAAAACACATAACTGTGCGAACTACGCAACGGCGTAAATTTGAAAAATATACTTGAACTAGCTGACCCGTACGGCGTTGCCCGTGGTGGTTGGTATTTTCAGTTTTTTTAACGTAATTGCATTCTTTATAAGTGTTCAGTCAGTGAGTGGTATTGGGCTTATATATATATAGATCTTAAATAATAAAAGCATTATTTTCATAATAATAAAAGATCTGAAATTATGATTTTTGTAACTTTGATCAACCCAAACCCCTCCTAAAATTTGAATTTTTTCAAACCCTTTTTTATTGAGCACCTATGGCTCTAGAGGAAGCTACATACCAAATTTCATTCCAATCTGTTCCGTAAATTTGGAGAAATCGTGATTTAGTAATTTTTACCCCCCAAACTCCCCTAAAATTTAAAATTTTTTAAAACCCTTTTTTAGTGAACACTTATGGCCCTAAACGAAGCTACATACCAAATTTCATTCCAATCCGTTCGGTAGTTTTGAAGAAATCGTGATTTAATAACTTTGATCCCCCCAAAAACCCCCTAAAATTTCGAATTTTTTAAAACCCTTTTTTAGTAACACTTATGGCCCTAGAGGAAGCTA
>JAGFPH010000119.1:179942-190686 GCA_018207615.1 Philaenus spumarius | reverse complement strand
AAATATAATCTTGATGAAGTATTCAATATTCGCCCACGCACCATATATTATAATATCATATATTATAGTGCCACGCTTGTTTGCGGTAATTAATTAGTAAGCCCCAATCATGAGCATTCGTGAGTTTCTTGAATTCTGCTGAAAGACCTTGCGGACTCGGATTATGGGCTGCGCTTGGCGAGATTGCACATTGACCTTGCGGCCTCCTAATTGGACTGGGTCGTTTCGTTCGAGATGGACAAACTTGCTTCCCCGCCAGAAGTGATCTGAAACTTCCCCCACATGGATTTTCACCCGGATTTTGTGGAAGCCAGACGGGTATTGTTTTTGTTTTGTTTTGTAAACGAGCTGCGCGCGGAAAGAAGCAGTGCGTGAGCTAGGGCTGGAGGCTGAAGTACAAACAAATTAATTCTACTATTATATTTCATACACGCAGGCATCTAATAAGCGCCGTCGTTAGTAGACGATTTTCACAAATTGTTGCAATCGTAAAACATATAGGCTAAACTTAATTTTGAAAATCCACTCTGGCCACGTCATCAGTGGTTTAACTGCGTGATCGAATATCGTATTCATCCCTAAAAGTTTAAATTTCGTATACCAAGTCATACCAGATTGCATAATTTGTTTAGATAAAACCATATCATATTTGCTATAGTGGCAAATTGTCCTCTGCTATAGCAAATACTTTCAACATATACAGTACTTCATGTGAAGCTCCAATGAAAACAAATATAACTTATCCATTCTCGTTTCTATATAGCCTCATAGTTACGATTATTAAAGTAAAGTATTTTTACTTATGGCAGTCATACACTAACCGTAAAAAACTACAAAATAAATGGATATTGTATCAAATCAAAGGTTGTTTTACCTGAATTACGATGAAGTTTTGATACCTTGAAATGGTCCTGAGAAACGATACAATGGTTTAATTAAATACAATTTCATTTACTGAATTTTACTGATAGGTCATTACGTTCCTATTCTGCAAACGTTGTATTGATGACATTTGAACAAAGCTGAGAACCCCTAGGGACCCTATTCGGCTGAATTACATACATCTCTATTACAATCCCCTTGTAATGTGTTTCGAAATTCCATTGAACATAGATGTGACAGCTGCAAAGTAAAGTACATGTTTGCAGAGTTTCCCAACTGATAAATGTCTTAACGTAAAATTATTTTTGTTGCTGTTTTACACTCACAGAAATTAAAAACGTACCCATAGCCATTGTAACTCACAGTTGAAATAGAATGCTTGTATTTTCAATTCTTCGAGTTAACCTTGTAACAACTAAAGAAGTGTTGGCTTTTTGTAAGTAATAAATTGTGTTCAACTGGTTGGGCAACTTTGGGAAAACTAACCCCTCCCCATCTTTCATGCTATTTCGTGTCAAGTACGTAGATAAGTACATTTATGTATACCTCGCGCAAAGATTCGTGGCGGCTGAGAGCTTAGGACGGTCGGGGAGGTGTCCCTACCCCTAATTAACCCCAATGACTACATATTGATAGTACCACTACTCGGCTGCTCCGGGTTATGGTCATGAGTCACCTACTGGGCTCAAGGCACAGTCGGTAAATTTTTTTTGCATTTCACCATAAAGTGTAAAAATAACGTCATTTTTGTAATCTGCATCAAATAACAAGAACATTAAGTCCAAACACGATATAATTTTTATGCTATTAAGTATTCACTTTGTTTTAAAATAAAAGACAGTTTACAGAACAAGATATATTTTTAGGGTTATTTACAAACTATAGCTATTTACAATTTTGTACATGAAGTGTTATCCAGATTCTCACAGGAGCTGAAGGTGAAACCATATCCTTGAAAAATAAAATCTGTTTAGCCACATGTAGTTTGTCAGACTATATCAAATAAAGTGACAAGTAAAAAATATTTTCTTAATTTCAACTATTTACTGATATACAGGATGTCCCGTAAGTATTGACCAAAACTTCACGAGGTTATACTAAAGGTAAAAACAAACAATTTTCACCATTATAATGTATAGTCCTATCTTGCTTAGTTTTCTGTCTATCTGTCTGTATGTGTTTTTTAGAAAAAATTTCTATCTTAAAAATAGTTGAGATATCAAGTTGAAACTTTTTACATTTAATAACCTTATTAGTGTGCATCTTAGATAAAAGTTTCAAAATAATATCATTTACAGAAACAAAATGGCGGCCATTTAAAATGTTCAAATCCTAATAACTTTAAAACGAGTGATGTTACAAAAAAAAGGCAAGATACATAAAAAATAGCCCCTTTTAATACAAGCATTTTGGTACCTGGTTTATTGATCTAAGATAAGTAGTAACAGAAATAAGTATTATTTCCCAAGTAAAGGTTTGTGTTTTATTCATAATTGCAATGTATTTTCCAATAATGATGAAGAATTCATGTCACAACAAGCAACAAATAATATTACCTGAACTGTAAAACACAAGTGACATTAAAGAAACCAACAAGTAAGAAAACCTAATTATGATTTCGAAGCAAATGTTCAATGTGGCCTCCTCTCTGCTGATTGCACAGTGTAAATCGCTGTAAAGCTGACCGCCGGATATGTTCAAAATGATTTTGCTCCTGAATTACTGCAGCAGCTTCAACAATGCGAGCAACCAAATTCATGGCGTCTGGAACAGGAGTGGAATACACCAATTGTTTCATGTGTCCCCATGAAACAATGTTATACATTCATTCACCTATACATTATATGGTGAACATTTTTTGTTTTTACCTATAGTATAACCTCGTGAAGTTTTGGTCAATACTTACGGGACACCTGTATGTGTCCTTTATCAAATATACGCGGCTTGATTAGTTCTCTTTAAATAAGCGTTTATTTAAAGAGTCTTTAAATGTGTATGATATGTATATAAAATATAAATTATTTATCATCTAGGGGAGACCCCTGCGTGCTCCGCACGCCAACCCCGATGGAACCTTCAAAAAACATATGCTATGTTTTATTTATAATAAAGGCGTAGGATTTAATAACCTCACAACTAAGATAGTAAATAATGTTAAATATTCAAATAAATTATTTCGTATATTTTATAAAATTAGTTATAATAAAGGTTAAAAGAACCAGCAAGGCTGAGGTCTATACTTAATCAAAAACCTAACCAAAAAGTTATAAATAGAAACAATTGTTTTATATTTTGAAATCAGCTGTTAATATTGGTTAATCACTATCAATTACCGTATATTATCAATAAATAGGCCTACTATTAAATTATAATATATTTATATGTAATTATATGTATTTTAGTAATAAAAAGGCCTCTATTGTTTTGTTAATTTTCAAACAAATTATATTGTTTGAAAAAGTAATTAAACAAAATTTTAGTTGGTAGATTTCATTTATTAATGATGGATGTTCAATTTTATTATTGTTATTCGGACAATTGTATTGTTGGTGTGACTGCGGTCAATCAACACGTTTTGCCGTCAGTTGTGAGTTTATGTTTTTCTGTGTTTGTCTTACTGTGTTTTTTTGATTTCTCAGATTCAGCTCTGAGATTTACTAAGTAGATGTTTAAGGTCACTGGTATATTTTTAGTATTACATTGTTTTCTATAACATAGACCTAGATCTCTAGGTTTATGTTCCCTAAGTTGTTAGACACTTGATAACGGGAGTTGATTCATTTTAACGAAATGTCGTATATTGATTTTAATACACAATTTATCGCAAATGTCCGTACAACTAATATATATATATTAAAAAAACTAGTATTTTAAAGTAGAGTGGAAATCTATTAACCGATTTTTTATACGAAAACGTGGTAAGGAGTAGGTTGTAGAAACACCGAGAAGGTTTTAAGTCGTCTTGGTGATCTACGTAAGAATTATTTTAATTTTCAAATATTTTAGGTACATTTTGTTGCGTGTGCGAAATTTGTTTACTAGGTGGGCAAAAATGGTCACTGGATGGGCGTTTGCTCAAGCCGTTGTTACTTAAAAACTGAGCTTGGCGACGATATACAGAATAGTAGAAAGAAAATTTTGTTCTAATATAAAGGGTGAGTCTTTTAACTGTACTCTAATTTTTCAATTTGGCGGCTAATTTTTGTTTTAAAAACGTTTATATTTTTTTCCGTTAATTGGATTTAAAAAATAATTTGTAAAAAAATTTTTATTTTTATTTATTTTGGAACCCAAACAGTGTTCATTTAAATTAGATTTATTTTAATTTTTGAAAAGTTTTAGCAACTTGGAGGAGGAGCTAAAAATAAGTACTAACATTAAAAGATGTTTAAATTAACATGTTTTATCAAGTCTCGCTGTAAAAACCACACATTTTTACTAAACATGTTTATTTTATTGGCTGTAGTCAGTTTTATGTTTTTCGACCTTCCACTAAAATATTTATATTATGATTTTAATTTAAAATTTTAATGGTGTGACTTGATAAAACATGTAATTTCAAACATCTTTTATTTTTATTTTTGGACATTATTTTGTCAGCTCAAATTGAAAAATTAATCAGTTTATGTATAAACGGCTTTCATATAAACAACATACAACGGCTTTTACAACTACATCGAAAATCTAAGAATAATTGTTAAAAATTATGTGTGAAATATATAAACGGAATATCAAATAGCGGTGATTGTAAGAAATTTTAAAGTTGTACTCCTTATTGTAAAATGGTGGCCTGTTTTAAAAATTGGGAAGATGTACCCATTTAAACATTTCTGTAAAATCAATATTTTTTTAGATGTCAATGGTGGCAAACTTAAAAAGATCGCCCGGTAGACTGCTAAACATATTTCCAGATAACTTAGGAGTTTAAATAGCTTCATGAGTTCCTTCCTAGAAAAACGGTAAAATACAATATTACAATTTTGTATGCTTTAAGTTCTACATTTCATCTATATAAATATAAGTAATTTACTTACGTTTATCCCTTAAGGGTCGGCTCTAGTAAAACAGAAAGCAACTTACGACTCCCTATAGCAGCGGTAGGTTACGCAGACATTGCTAATCCTAAATCCATTTAAAAACCGCAATTGTTCAAATAGCGTTTTAAAAAAAAAATACCAAACTCTTGGGGACGAAATTCTTCATACGAATGGCTTGGTAGTTTTTCGCTATAATTAATAGTGACAACATAAAAAAATATTGAAAATCAATGTTTTAAATTGTTAATAAATATTAAACAAAATATTTTTCTTAGTTTTGAAAAATCCATTTGCATGCATATTGACCATAACTTTAAAATGACATATCGTTTATAATTTTCTGATCAAAAACTAAGGAAAAATTCGGATTTTAATTTAACATTGGTGTTATGGAGTGCCAGCCAACATGGCCGACAGCTAGAGCCGACCCTTAAGCTTATTATTTAAAGACAATAACGCTTACCCAGGCATTTGTGGCATTTGGAGGGCGGAAGTAAATCAAACCGTGATTGGCACTCTTAAAAGCGGGGGGGGGGATATGACTAGTTATCTGTACTACAGTATTTAGGTGAACACAGAATGGACTTATAGAGTTCGTGATAGCAGAGTTACAATAGAAATGCATTGACGTGCGGTGTACGACATAGGTAAAGGGTTTCTGAGTGCCTACTTTCATGTAGTAACACAAACATAATTCAAGAATAGAGTTATCGCGTTTGTATTTTGTTTTACCGAACCATTAGTGGACATTTAAAGGTCTTTAATGGATTTCCCTTTCAACTAATGGTAATCCAGAGTTTACGCGCCTCTACAATCGTCACGCCACACAAGAACTACAAATTATTCACAATGTGGTGTTGATTGAACCTCCTACCTTCACTAAATACAGCTCCAAGTAATGACACTTGACCGTAGATTGAACCTGAATAATATATGAAAGTTATTACCAGCCCGTGATATGTTTTGTTTGACCGTTGCTAAGAAACAGCGAGGGACTAGCTCGCGTTGTGTTAATACAATAAACTTGTCTCCCTCCCCCTCCCCCCTCCCCTGGCAAGGTAGCGTGTTACGTACGCTACAAATTAATGCAGATATGTTAATAGTAAATACGAAATTGCATGTTTGACAAAACGAAAATTTATATATAAAAAACGTTGTTTTAACAAAAATACAGCCGTCAAGTTGCACGGAATCGATTTATGGGTGGAAATTATAGAGTTAGTGTAGTTTGAAATGGAAATAAATATCGATTCTGTTTGTCATTTAAAAGGTACTAACTTGGTAATGGCTTCATTTGCACTTACTATGATTAGTACTAAAAGTATACTCTATTTTGTTAATTCCGTTAATTTACCAAAATATTGCATTCTATAATGGAAAATCTTGTTGGTTTGTAAAGGGATAACACGTTTTTACAATGTGTAAATTTTAATTTGGAGGGTGGATAAAAAGTCTAGGATTTATTGGCTTCTGACAAAGATTAAAAATGAATTGTTTACTTTAAATAACTTGACGGTTTAAAATTGTGATAACAACATGACGGTTAACTTGAACACGTAATATGGAAACCTCTAGAGTTCGTATTACGTTTTCAGATTTTATACGCAACCCAGAGGGCTTCGCTCACTTCTCCAACTCCCGCGATGACTCTGGCGAATCAAATGCAAACAGATTATTGTACACTATACAATTTTCACAGGAATGAGAAATGATTAAGACAGAGAGACAATTTTAAAGTTATAAAGTATGACCAAAATGTGATGCAGTTATTCAGTATTTCCAATTGGTCAAATAGGTATAGTAAAGAATAAAGTTGGCCTAATTTTAATAGTGATATGTGTTTGAATTATAGTATAGTAAGCCTTTTCCATTGTTAATGTTTGCTTTTACTGTTAATTAACCTAAAAAAACTATTGGTTGTAAAGGATTATTCGTAATTTTGCCATTTTGGATGCTACAGTAATAAATCTAATAGCTTTTAAGAAATGTGTGTTAGTTCACTATAGGCCTAATCTAAAATTGTGTTAACCTTTAAATTGTGTTAACCTTCAAACAACAGATGTTTGAATTATAATACAGTAAGCCTTTTTACAAGATTTTTTGTTTTTATTTTGTTAACCTAACCTAAATAAACGGTACCAGAAACTGGCAGATACTTTCTCACAAACATATTTAAATTATCAAACAGATTCACTTTGACTTCATAATTGTATTAAAGTACAGATAGTAGAGGGGGTACATTAAAGTAGGAGAGTAACTAATAAATATTATTATTATTTGTTAAAGAGAAAACTATTTAATCGATTTTGGACAAATTGGCACCAAACATGTCAATTAGGCCTGTGTAGATGCACGAAAAAAGGTTTTGAAAATTTTTGAAAAACAACCCCCTTTTTGGTCAAAACCCCATAAAAATCAGTTAGCCTATTATTTTTTAGCTAAACGAGAATTTTTAGAAAGATGCTGTTTTTTTTTGCGTATGGTAGGGTTCATTAAGGGCTACAAACAAGCCAAATTTTTATCAAAATCGTCAGAGCCGAATTTTTATAAATAAATAACTGATTTCTGGATTTTTTCCAAAATTTTTCAAAGCCTTTTTTCGTGCATCTATACAGGCGTAATTGACTTGTTTGGTGCAAAGTTGTTCGAAATCGATCGAATAGTTTTCTCTCTAGCTTTATATAAGCTACATACAGACAGACATTTCGTAAATACCACTTTTTCGTACTCAGGGGATCCCAAAACGGATATTTACACAAAAATCTCAACATCGATTTTTTGCGATCACTATACTTTCTTTATACTATATAGTATAGTGAGAAAGTAAAAAGCTGTTGTGAAAAATAATTAACTAATTATAAATTTGATAATATGATTGCTATGGTAATTAATGTAAATGCACTCAACAAACGTGTGTTTTTCGGTTCAGTAAAGGCCACATTTAAAACTATGTTGCTAAACTTTTAATTCAAATCATGATGATTTTTTGCATGAATGTTCCTTATTCTTAGGCCGAGCCATGTATATACAATGTTTTTTTCCCATTTTTCATTTTTAACCCCTTAAATAAAATAAAGATGGCGGCCGCACCGTTTCTCTCAGTGTAAGCTTTTTTCCAAAGCCAGTTTGTGGCGTAACCGTAAGTCGAATTAAAAAACCAATGACATTTTGCTAATAGCAAATTTGATTTTCAACAAAATTGTATCCTTGATTCTTTTCCGTATCTCTAACGGTAAGCTCACAAAATGGCCGTAAACTTCAAATTTGTTAAAAATCGTCCACGTTTTTGTATTTCAACCATGTTTTAATACGTTTATTCTAAACCAATTCAAAAGTGTTGCATAGCTTTTTTGTAGATAAAGGTTCAAAGAATTCATATATGCCAGTAAAAAATGATTGAAGGAAAATTAACAAAGTTATTAGATCAAGAAACATTTATTAGTTATTAGCATGTTCAGTAACGAAAGGAAAAAGTTCAACTTTAGGCCTACATAAAAAGTAGTAAACACTATTGTAATTTTTTTCATAAATGTCAAAACGTTTCGTAATTTAGTTCTAAATAGAATTATATACAAATATTTATGAATTTCAAATTTCTTATTTTGAAAACACCAGTTTTTATGTTCCTACTACAAGACTGCTAAAAAAACTAGGCCTGTTTTGAATAGTAATTTAGGAATATATCCTTTGCAAAAAATGGCATATAATAATATGAAAGTGTAGAGGTAGAGGATAAGAAAGTGTAGAGAATAAATCAAAGAATTAAACTGAATACTTGTAAATTTCATAAAAGTATTTAACTTAGCTGTACTTGAATTACAAAATGAGATGAAACAAATGAAACCTTTCGGCGATAAACGACATACAAAAAATGACCGTTGGACACCATGGGAAGTGTTGGTACATGGGTTGAGAATAAAGTTGAGATCACTATCACGCCGTTTTAACATCGTTTGTTTTCATTATTTCTAATATTGGAATATGATATGGAAGTGATGGAACTGTAAATACATTGTTAATTTTTAGTTATTTAAGTATGTAAATATTTAATTCTATGTTGTCCCTCTATAACTTGATATTTTTAGCTATCTTACGCATTATTAATCTAAATAAAACACAATGCCTCTAAAAGAAAATCTTTAGCAGTTAAAGCTCAAGAAAAGAAAAAAACGAGAACTAGAAATCCCAGAATCGCGGGAATTGCAAAATATGTTTCGCTGGCTAAACCTTGTGCTTACTTCCTTACTGGCGCACTATTTTTAACCTTAGCTCAAAACCACATTTGTTATTTCAACGAGCGAGGTCTACTGTTTACAGAACTACTAGTTTAAAATGTTTTAAAATTTAAAATTTGTTTTGATTACTTAGGACTGTTGTATAGCAAAACTATATGTTTTCGTCTAAGTTTAACTATGTTTTTTTTTGCGATATTTAAGACGTAGATGTTTTTTTTTGTTTTTTTTATGTTTTAACGTCCTGCTGTTTTGCACTTTAAGGCTAAGAAGACGGGACCTACAGTTTTACGTTGAATCCAAACCACAGCCAATGATGTCTGTTATGTTAAGAAACTATTTACAAAATGATTTGGGGTCAATGGGAATTGAACCCGGAACTTTTCCATTGATGGTTGCCATGACGATTGATAAAGCTTTGACGCCTTAACAACCACGGCCATCGTGGCTAAGACGTAGATGATTATGATTGGTCAAATGGTATTTCTGGAAGTGGGAAGAATACTGAAGGCGAGCTGGGCCAACAGCTAAAAGACCTGCAACGCATACAACACACTTTACATGCAGATAGTTTTGAAAATCATGAATAAATTTTGTATAAAATAATATCAACTTGAAATTGAAGGTGTGTTCTTTTCAAACCATTTAGATTGTGTCTGCAAAATTGCATCAAAAAATGTCTTTTAGTTTTGGAAGAGAAGAATTTACAAAATTTGCACGAACGTAGGGGAAGAGGGCTTCGTAAAATAATTATTTTTTAACGTATGGTTTTATTGGAAAAATCCAAATGAGGATAATGTTATTATTATCTGACCAGTCCTAACATTATCCAAGTGCGTTGTATAAAGTTATAAATACAAAGCAGTTTGTTTATTTTCACCCTTCTACTGCGAGTCTCGACCTTAAACAGCACCAGCATACAATTACATAATATTATCAAAACTATTTCCCTTTTACTACTATACCAATTATATAATGGGTGTTTCAAAAATGTGGACTAACAATTAATTCACCTGCGTGTTTATTGCATCATTTACAGTACAACAATTAGAATAGTCACAGGTCTTAAAATGTTCAGTTTTTCGTCAAGCCGTCATTTTGTTTTTATCAAACAATTAGTATCTGTAATACGGCTTAACCGATTGTTTTCAAACTTGTCGCGGCATTTTATTACGCCAAGAACTAGGTAATGTAAGATAACCAGCTTAATCCAATAATCCGTTTTAAAATGGAGACCATTTAAATTGTGTAGAGCGAACATTTGTTGGAATGTGCTATTTTCATCATAGCAACTAAGTACAACACTGATTTTACTCAAAACTCTTCTATGCTCAAGCAGTAAAATATATTACTACTTATATCATACAATTGTTGTCACGTATAACAAAAACACTTTACAGCATTTCTTAGATTATAAATATTTCGTTCATTCCCGGAGTCTGCCTTGGCACTGTTACAGATAAAACAAAAGGACGCTTTCCATGCAAGAAATTGAAATG
Organism: Philaenus spumarius; assembly: GCA_018207615.1. NCBI lineage: Eukaryota > Metazoa > Arthropoda > Insecta > Hemiptera > Aphrophoridae > Philaenus > Philaenus spumarius. Next base: position 180,036 of record JAGFPH010000119.1, on the reverse strand, counting down.
TTCGCCTCATTTCCCGCGCATTCAATTTAATAATAGCGTCTGAATGTTTTAGAAAATGAAATGTCTTTGTATATTAAGTAACAGAATATGACAT
>JAGFPH010000119.1:165457-176753 GCA_018207615.1 Philaenus spumarius | reverse complement strand
AACTATTTTAAAGTGTCGAGTTTTTTGAGGTTCAATATATCCGGCATATTAATTATAAAATTACCATCGAAATTGTATCGGTCGTTTTCGGAACCAAATTTAGCATATCGAATAATTTAATGTCTCTAGAGAAAGTACACATGCGAAAGTAATTTTCCTTGTACTCAGGAGGAAGCCTCAAATATTACCCTTTCCTCCAAAGGTACTTAAACTGATTCAAACAAATCTTAAGGTGTACAAATTGCTGCTGATTCTTACGAAACATGTAGTAACATTAAACGTAAATAACCTTCTTTGGTGCTTGTCTGGCACTATGTTATTAGTTTTTTATTTATTTAAGTTATACCGTTTGCACAAGGCGGGCGTTATTTAAACTTAGATTTTACTTCGCTCTCATCAAATATATTCTCTTTGAATATGTAATGAGAAAATAAATTGATTCGAAGTTGGAATATCCAGGTTCCATCTTAAATTAATTTGATTCTATTTTACATCAAGTCCCAACCACTCAACCCTTATTCCGTTGTGAATGAATGTAATTATAAATTTAACCTCATTTTACGTCTGTAATTGGATATTCTGCGCATTGAAAACAATTAACAGAGTTTCCGCTATCATCTCTCTCTGCGCCTGCGCTTTAAACTGATAAACTGCGAAAACTTTATCACTAAAATAATTAATACAAGTTTTAATATGAATTGATTTCCGAACAAAAATATTATCAAATTATCACATTAAAATGTAATTAATTAACAGATCTTGGGGGTTAATTGCCCCTTATTTAAATAGAAGTGTTCATTAACTTATTGAACAGTCAGTTCTCTAAATTTATGTCTATTAAGAATAGAAAAAAAATTCGGCGTTAGGTCCCTCATGTGCTAATTAAAACATTTTCAAATTTGTTCTCGATTCATCAAACGTGCACAGTGAACACAAATACATTGTGTTTTATACACACCCTAAAACGTTTCTTCTTCATATTATATGTAGAGGTTTTTTAAAATATGTTTAAAAAACGAAGTGTTGTCGGTCCTCGCGAAACGAACGGCAATCTGTGCGAATTTCCTGTTTTTCTTGTTGGTTTTTGTACATCTTAATTGTTGACGACCAGTATCATCAAAACGAAAACTTTTATGTGCATTGGTTATGTTTTTGTCGTGTATTGTGTAGTATTACGCTATGCGTAGTAATAAGGTGGGTACCATAAAAAATATTCAACAAAATGAATATAGAAAATATTTCAAAATATTTTGAATCATTACATTAATCGCAACACCATCTATACTGTATAAAATAATAGAAAGTAAGGCCAATGCTTTAAATCAGTAAGTTGTTGTATTTACTGAATACTTATTTAATACATAATCCTCATGCGTAAGCCTATAATACCATCAGACAACACATTTAATGCATTAAGTCTGAGGATACATCATTAGCGTAACTGGTCTTATTTTCGTTGCCTAGCAACGGGATAACAATGCAGTCCGTGTACGAGGCTAATGGAGTCATATTTTATTAGCAAGCTTACTCTGTAAGTATAATTGTGTTTATAACAGTCAAATTAATCCTGTGGGACAACTTTTGAAAGGCCATTAGAAATATTGATACTATCTTTATCTCTGAATTTCGTTTTATTTATTGTTTGGTTGGCAGTTGTTATATTCTCTTATGCTTTTCTAGGATATTGTAAAACGAAATTGAAGTTCACCCTTTCAAATCCCTTAGTAATCCTATCCAAAGGAATAATGTTCAATTTAAACAAGTTCGATATGGTTTTTTTTAAATGTATTTTTTTTAAATGTCGATATGGTTCGACTATTTAGCTTAATACTGTAAATAAAAGCGCTTTATATAATTTTATTTTTTCTGCAAACGGCAGCGACAAAATATTTCAGAAGACTGATGGATCAATGTTGGTTCTCGTGTTGTGGGAAAGTGTGGTTCTAGAAAAACCAGCACGAGGTAACTTTTTATTCATATTTCAACTTTATTTTAATATTTTTATATTTATGAAATATCGAGACACTCTATTAATTGTTTCAATAGTATATATGTACTATGAATAAATGCAACGGTTTGACAAAAAATAATTCGTATTTATTTCATTACAATCGCAAATGTTACTGTAAGATCTTTACTTATATTATACAAAAAAATATAGCTTAGAATAAAGCTTGTGAGTAACTTTGATCCAATGTGAAAGTGTATTCGGTATTCATGTGACCGTTTGACGGATGGGGAACCATGAGAATAGAGAGTGAAAGTTTAAAAAGTAATGTTTCTTTTTTGAAACATAACCAAATTAGAGCCCTCACATGTTGAGAATTTGCGTTTAAGGGTAAGCGGGGATTCAAATCTCTAAAACACGAAATATTCATTATTTTACATCCCTAATAGTTAGAGAGCTGAATGTCGTACTTTTATTTCATAAAAATATTACATAGAAAGTGTAAACCCACAGAATTTTAGTCACTTCCATCCGACGGAATAAAATAGGTTAACTACCCTAAAACAATACACCTTTAATTGCCATGAGAAGAGAGAGCTGAAATTTTGCAAAATGTTTTCTTATGAGATTCATGAAAACTTTATAGCCCTCGTATTTTGATTGCTAGCGTTTAAGAGATGAAAACTGTGATACTAACCCTTAAAACAATAAATATTGACCATTTTACTTCACTTGAAGTTAATGTTACATACAAAAAGTAAAACTTCAAATTAAGTACCCTCAAAATAATATAAGGGTTCAAATACTGGGCAACTACCCCTATATAATAATTTAAATCCCCTATCCTCCTGCAAACTGGAAAGATGAAATTTGGTCTACATTATTCTTAGGTGATATACAAGAAAGAAAAGTAAATTATATTTCGTTTACTTGAGACTAAAGGTTAAAACTGCCTTACAAGATAAGTAATAATTCGTACACTTGCTATAAGCTAGTAACATGAAACTTGACACATATTAGTCTTATACATATTATGTAGGAAAGAAAGAACAATTTGCATTTCGATTATTTATGTCTAATGGATAAAATATTTGTACTATACAATATTTTAGTTTAATTGTACCCATTGGCGTGAGCTACTAAAAAACCTGAATTTTAGTTTTAACCTTTGTTCGAGAGTTATGAGGAACAAAATTGCAAAAAAGTGATTTATAGCTCTTACAAGACCTAAATGGGCAACTCACTATTTGTTTTAGTGCCAGGAAACTCGGATTTGAAATCGTTTGTTTTATTGACGTAATCAGATTTAATATTTATCTGTTACTTCTTTTATGTATTTATTCATATCTGCGAGGGAAGCAACGGCTACTACTGCTACCAGCTAATAGCATAAAATACAGATTTTAAATCACCAATATCGTCTCGTCTGAGGTAATTGCAGAAAAAATATATTCTTTTATTGTACCTACTTTTTCTAACGTAATCCAAAGTAGAAACCGTCTTACTTAATTTACGTGTAACTTAGACATTTATTTTCACATATCTAAGCAGTTATTGTGTTATCTGCTAAATTGTTATTGTTAAATTATATCTTAAATTGTAAGAATATACCTGAAATGTCCTATTTTGAATTAAATAACAACCAACATTAATTTCGTCGTAAAAATACAATCATTTCACCAACAAGTTCAAGTTATAAATCTAATCTTTAAAAGTTATAAGTTAAACAAAACTGTTCCATGGAGTTTGCTACGAACATAAACATTTATGTATTACATTCCAACCTAAAGAATCAAGGAACACAATCAATCAATGTAATAGGAAATTGCACCCAATGAACCAATGAAACTCAATTGTGGCAATGATCCTATGATTGGCGTGTTTGTGCTACCTCTCTCTAATTAGTTCCATTTAAAGTAGGTGTTTTAGTGTGATAAACTGTTAAAAGTTACACCATAATATTTATACAACCAGGTTTGTGTTACTCCGCGCGTGCAGTTGATTACATTTGTACGCTGATTTCACGTTGTGCAAGATAAAAGTGGTTGTACTACGATATCATATAACGTTACATTGGCCATACAATCAAAAATGTGTACTTTTAATCAAAATATATTTTAAAATTAATAGCCAGCATACTGTTATCTTTGAAAATAATAAATCGGATTGATTCTATTCGATACTCTGGTTTTCGATATTCAGCTAAAAGTCGGTTTTAAAGTAGATGGTGGATTGTTTATATTTTTATGATTTTTAAGAATTTTTTTATGCGAATTGTGAAAAATTTGAAGGCTCATGGTCTGCTGGTTCCACTCAACTGCGTTTTGTGGAGATGGCCAATCCACTAAAAAAGCACATCACTTTCTCTAATCTTGACCATTGACTTCACCACCAGTTTTCACCTCGCCTCAGACGTCTTTCTTTTCTTCTCGATACTTGATGGATGAAACTCTCAGTCACCTTCCCATTTTCTTATTTTAATTACAAGTCAACCATGTTTTCCACAGAGAACGGTGACAAAAGTTGGATTCCATGAGCTTTCCTCTCTTGATTCCATTTATTCTTCTGCCTTAGAATTCTTCTGATCGTCGAAAACTTCCATGCTCTGTCAATGCCTGCGTCAGGTTGTAGCGTGACTCACCATGCCCACTTTTATCCATTTCTCGATGTTTGGAATCTGTGTGTAGGTCCTAAGAACGGATGCATCTTCTAAGGCCTCAATCTTGTCAAACATTTCTTGATTTCTTCGGTTACCGTTGGAGTACCAAGATCCCGACATCCTATATCCTAATCACCAACATACTATGGAGGGTTCACCATATTCAGTAACACCTTATTTCACAATTTTCGTCCGCCTAGTATAACCCCTCAGTTACATACCATATACCTATATTGGTTTAGTTTATAAAACCAAAATTGCTCAAAATTGCATCATCCATCCCCAATAAAGAGTTTCTTTAAGCCAATAGTGCTTTCTTTATATCAAGCAAAGTTCTGTCCTTTTCCTTTTTAAGATTCAATCATTTACTGCCGGTCAACATTTTACAATGTAATGAATAATAAGTTTTACAGAAATATTTGTTCATAAAGTTATAAATATATACTAAAATTAAAATTTGTATCATAAAATATTCAGAAATAATATTTTTAATAACTAGTGTTCGATATTTGATAAACCACATTGCATAATATAATCATTTAATGCATAAAATTTCAAATCCTTAAACCAATTTGAAATTATATTTTTGAATGGGCTTTCAGACTGCTCTAACTGTTAATTGCAATTTATTAAATAATTTATACTGCTGACATATAAAACTATTATAAGATTTGTACAATAGTATAAGAGCGAGTGAGTTTTTCTTGCGTGTGTATATAGTCTGATATATAATATATACATCTATCCTACTTCCACTTTGGAACGCTTACACAGAGTTTGAAAGCCGTATACTGGAGACTGTTTACCCCTATGAAGGAGAATTCCTTTCTACATGCAATATTTTGGATGTGCCAAACTGCTCGAAGGCTAGATACTTGTATAAGTTTTAAGGAACACGTAGATAAAACCCTGAACAGTTTGGGTGGGTTCTAACATGATTTTTTAAATTTATTTTACCCACCGACGCCGTAAAGAATTTTGCGCTCTCTAAATTTTTAAGTAAAAATAGTTAATAAAACGTGTTTGCCCCACCAAAAATGTTTGATACTATATTTTCGGGCTTCTTAAGCTTAATATACCATGAAAAAGCATGTGTTCTGCAGTTTAGAAACGTTTAAGATTATGATTAACTTTTTCAGAAAGTTCAAATCGTCAAATTTGAAATATTCACATAGTTCCTTTTTGCTCCAATTAAAGGATTTGATTAAAAATTATCTGTATGACAGGGCTGACAAAGAATCAGAGTCAGACACATTCAACTTGCCGTAAAAACATTATACTAGTTTATAAACTATAATGAGTAACAAGGTCTTGTGGTAATTATTGTCTTGATAATAAAATTGTGTTCTTTTCAATTAATTCCAGCATACAGCATCGTTCCAAGATTCTATAGCTTTGTTTTTCACACGGCACTTGGTTGTCAATTATATTGAGGGTATTGAGTGTTGACGGAAGTCCTTTTCTTCGTAAAGTTAAAATGAGATTTAACATCTGTTAGATTTTAATATTCCACTGCATGGTCTATGTAGATACCAAGCTTTTGTAACTGAGTCTATAAATGGTCGAATGCTTTTGTAGCTTAGCCTACTACTAGAAATATCAACATTCTTTCCTAATGCAAATAGAGCTGTATCAACAGCAAAGGTTTCAACTGTCACATCGTTCATTTCTGGTAAGACGATGTGTACAATAAATAAAGGATAGTGAAAGCATACTTACTTGAGGTACACCTGCCTTCACTTTTCAAGTTGGTTCTGAATATTCATGAAATTGTAAAACATTTGTATTCGGTTTTGAGTTTGAATTATTTTAATATTTGTGTAGGCCTATTAGTATACTTTATAATTATTATGCAATATTTTATTATGATACTTTCAACCGTCCTAAAATACGAGTGATTTTATAGTGGATGCGTTTTTCTTACAATTAATTATTGCACCCCAGAAGCAATCTACAATCACTCTGTCTCTGAACACACCATTTTATAACCAGAATCTTTCTATAATAATCATGTATAATTCAACTTGAGTGGATACAATACTTTAGACTTTTTAACTTATAAAATACGTAGCGATTAGTTAAAAACCCGCTAGTAATGACCCTTAACATAATTTATCTTGTAAAAGTCACGCAAGCATATAAAAGTGTTGTGTGTTTTCAATTGTATTGACGAAGAACAGGGATCGTTTGTTTGTTTGTTGCTTGGCAACCATTACTTCAAGCCTATACAATAATAAAGAACCGTGTCCTTTTATCCTTCAATTATTCCTTTCTACGATATTTGCAATACAACTAAAAGCCTATAGCTAACTTTTCTATACCCAAGTCCAGTGAAGAGAATTTTCTTTTAAGCTAACTTGGCATACGAGTTATAAAGAGATGAACTTTGCATAAAACTTGTTACTATATAATTAATCAAACCATGCGGTTAACAGAAATACATATTGTTATATAACTTAACTAGGAATTTCATAAACTACCTCATTTCATCCAAATAATTTGTAATTTATTTTGAATAAAAGTTTAGAATTAATCCTAACCTCAAATGTAATATAGTAAATACTATTAAATGTCTAAATCAAAGAATTATGTTCATGATATAATAAAGAATAATATTAACTGTCATGCATAAACATATTTCGTATTATTATCCCTGTATACTCCTAAACAAAAATCTAACTTAAATGTCCTAAATATTATAGCAATTATTTTTATCCTTCGATGTTAAGTTTTCATATTGTTTTAAGTTACAACTACCCACAATTCTGTTAAGTTTCTGTTATTACTAAACTAGTAGTTCTGTGCTAAAAATCTCTTTATGGCAGATTTGTATGAAAATAGTTTTTGTCTAATAGGAATGATTCTCGAAACATATGGAATAATATTAATTCAGTTTAGGGAAATATCAAACTGGGGTAGATATGAATGTATAATTTCCTCGTTTCATTCCAATAATGTAGGACTAAAAAATCTTTCAAATCAATTCGCTAATTATTTTGAATCGGTTTATTCCTACCATAACAGAAATTAGCTGAATAAGTATGTGCCTTTTCATAAACCTCTTTCGCCTCAGTTCACATTGTTCTTTTGTAATATCGACATCAGTAATGTAGTTGCAAATCTCAATGACAAATAAGCAACTGTCAACAATAAACAAATAAGCAACAAGAATCCTGTTGGATTCTATAAGATTCGAGCTAGAGACATGAAAACAAAAATTACAAATAAATTACAAACTATACAATTAATAAATTTGTTTCATTTCTGATTTGGTTTTTCATTAACCATCCTTGCAACTGAACACAAAAAAGGACGCGAAAAATAAAAATTATTGCACACCCCAAAAGAAAAATCCATGAAAAATTATCCATGTAAAATAATGCTTTCCTTTTATTATCCATGTAAATTTTCAAATAAATCGAACCACTCATTTGATTGTTACTGAGAAATAAACAGTTTTTGATGGACGAAATCCCGAATGGTAATATAAAATTGGTAATATTATGCACACTCCTAAAACGAAGCGATTTAGTGCTTTTGCAAATTTTCTACTTTAGCATATAACCGATTTATAAACAGGTTTATAAAATAAGAGATTTCTTAAATATTATATTTATTTTTATTCCTTATGTTTATAATTTTGACTAAACTAAATTTTTAAACACGTCATAACTAAGTTTTATTTAGTTCGTAGTATCAGTTTTGAATTTGTTTGTTTATATCGATTAAGAACTTTTTACAGGTTACAATTTTATAATTTAAATTGAAAGAATCGTTTAATGATTTATTAAAATTTGTTTAACGTTTATTTTTATGGTATTATTTTAACAGTTTTTAAAAGATTTATTTGTAGTGGCACAGAAAGTAAAATGTATTCCCTATAAGATTATGACACATATTCATGTTTAAAACATTTGAAAAAAAAGTTTGTTGATTCACAGAATCGAAACCAAAATCTTCAGAACTGAATTCACCGACTGTAACCATTTATCCACAAGTGATGCAGTGAAATCGAACAGTTAATAAGTAATACACGTTGTGACTCATTTACAAGGTGTATGATAATGTTATTAAAACTGTATCTTACAAAAATCCCTAAACATACGTCAATTTTCTGACGTCAAGGAACATTTATGCCAAGTTTGAAGAAAATCGAACAACGTGTTTGGTCGTAATCGCGTATCAAACAGACAGACAGACGAAATGTCGAACGGTCTTGAAACAGGACCTCGCTTACGCTCTGTCAAAATTTGAAACAGAATTTTGTTCATAGTTAAATTGGAACTTTTTTGTCTCTTGTAATTTTTTCGTATAAATATCGGTTTTTAGAAATTCAAAACTAAACACTTCCAACGGCCAACACTTTGAATGGGATGGTTGGGAAAAGTTGATGGTTTTTGTTGTTATTTTATATGCAAAGTTCATCTTATATGAATTCGTATTTGAGATAGTATTTGAAAAGTAAATAAACAAAATGTCGGCTGTGTAAAAATATTGTGATTTTTAAAAATTTAATTAATGAGATTGTGAGTTCTCTTTGGAATAGGAATAGTACCTTAAACTATTATTAGAGAATTCTGAAACACCCTCTATAATGATTTAAATATAACATTAACTTCTCGTTTTTTGTGTTCGTTTATAAAACTAAAGGGCTCCGCCCACGCTTGCTTCGCTCAACAGTACCTGTGGTAACTCGCGGCTTCGCACCTCGCTTATTATCTACATTAGCAGCAAAGAAAATGCAAACAGATTATTGTATACTCTGACATTTCCACGGAAATGGCGATTGATTAAATGGGGAAGGGTGGTTGGGTGTAACAGTGACCTAGATTCTGACGTATTCTCATAGGATGGGAGTTTTTGGGTGAATGACAGGATTTTTCTCATATAATTTATGTAGTTCTAATGCAAACAGAAATTAATAAGGGAGTTAGATTTAGCCACCAATACGGATTCCTCGTCGTATAAGTATAGTCGAAGTTTTACCTATCTGACGCTGTGTGGTTTCTACTTTTGGTGGTTCATGACGGAAAATGTGTAGGCTATCTGTCTCCGCTACCAGCTGACCTACCCAAATTAAGAAACAGGATTGAAGCATTTGTTGCAAAAATTATTCCAGACACACGAACAAGGTTTTGGGTATCGACTCGATGTATGCTGAGTGATGAATGTATGGGCAAATAAACTGTATGAGTTGCTCTTTCATTTGATGAATTATTAAGTTAAATGTAGTAAGTACTACAAAGGCTTAAACGCCCGATATTCATTACGAAGGTATAAAATATCATTAACCAATGTGGAGAAGTTCTTCTTTGGTAGAAAGATGGGACGTTAAGTAATTTTATTTAATGTTTGATTTTTCCTTTTAAGCTAATAATGCACCTAAAAAGACGAAATGTTATTAAATATGAGTCGTCAATCTCTCCCTCCAAAGAAATTAATATCTCCAAAACGGTTATATTTTTTTAATGATTGTCAATATTTGTTTGAACAGACATAAATTCTTCTACTTCGTTTTTCTGTTCTTATTAGCGAATTTCCATAGAAAGATGAGCTATTGCAGCGAATTATTTATGGCGAGTTTTGAGTGGCTCTTGAGCACCCTTGGTCCCCAGAACACGTTTTGGGGTGTCATTACAATTGTTATATTTGTAAATATATTAATTTTTATATACGCTATTGTAAGTCTAACGGCCGCATTTTATGTCAGATTTGGTTCAAATTCGATACGAGTTGGTTTTCTAAGCCGATCGGACGAGTCTGTTAGCAAAAAAAATCCAACAGCCAGAAGCACGTTTTTTGACCGGAAGTAAATTGTTGTGAAGTAGTCCACAATCCAAGGCCCAAGGTCGAGGTACAAACTCACAGCGAGCAGAACGAATTAGCGGGTGAGTCGGGGCTGGAGGGTGATTTGCAAACAAATTCTACTAATATATTTCGTACACTCATTCTGCTATTCAGCGCCTTCGTGAGTACACCAATTTCCCAAATAGTAGGTTGACACCCAAAAATATATAAACTTAACTTTGGAAATTTGCTCAACTCACGCCAACGGCTCCCATTCACATCATTAATAATCTATATTTTACTAATGCATTCTTATTTTAAAATCATAACGAAATGTAAATATAACATGAACTTTGTATTTTGCATCACGTTCATGGGATGAGGGCTAAGTGTTTGAAATGAAGGTTTTGACGTGACAATACATCAATACAAGAGCTTAGCGTATATAAATAATTGAACGTGATGGTGATGTAATTGTTTGCTATTCCATTTACACAAGAAAGAATTTGTATGTTTGTTTCTTTAGAAAAGGAATTTTATCACCTTTATTTATCAAAAATGTAATTAATCAAGGATTACATTGTTTTTATACAATTATTAAATAGAGGTAAAAGTTTAAAGATAAGAGGAAACAAAGTTAAGCCCAAAGAGGTGTTAGTTATTATAATCTCATTAACGTCTATACTTATTGCAGACTAATGAATATTGACGTTAAAGTAGCAGACGTAAGCCGATTGCTAGTAGCTTGATTCAAGCCTGCTCAAACTACTAAGTTTAGATTTTATTTAATATATAAGCGTTGTGTGTGATGCTTTACTAATTGGAAACTAATAGCTATGACTTGTGTGACGCTATTAATACAATTTAATACAATGTATCATCTGTTTAGCTAGCTTATTAAT
>JAGFPH010000119.1:140595-153712 GCA_018207615.1 Philaenus spumarius | reverse complement strand
AACTTAACTTTTTTCCCATTTAGGTAATACTATCAAAAGGTTGATATAAATTTGGTATTATTTCTTTTAGTAATTTTTTAGATATGCATAAAAAGGTCACAGTAGGACAACCAAAATGATTTTAGACAAATTAACAGTGATTTGATGTTTACTTTGTACCCAAGAACAATTCCAAAACAATATGTGACAAGAGTTATGAAGCACCCTGTTTAATAACCCTCTTTTTACCCTCGTCCTTACATATTCCCATTAAAAATTAACTGTCAATACATTTTAATAAACTTCACAAAGTCTTTGATTCTTATGTTGATTAATTCCCTACGACTTGTACGAGAATTAATTCTCGCACAAATACAACACAACAGTAAAGAAAACTTTATGAATTCATACATTTCTTTGTCTTTCACTGGAAACCTGAAAAATGATAAGTCTTTATTTTTCACAGATGTATTGTTGCAGTTTTTATAGGAACATTTAGATCCTCCACTTTTTGAACAGGACTGCATTGCAAAATGTAGCAGCTATTTACTTTACACACTAACAGTATTTACACTATAAACCATATTACATACTAAAACCATATTTACAAACTTACATTACTTAAAAAACATTAGAAAAGAAAACCAACTAAAATGTATTTATTTAGTACACTGCTATTACAATGTGGGAAATGAATAGCATTGACAAATATGGAGCTACGCTACCAAAGCTTGTCTGAGACACAACTATCTGCGCTCAAGGTCACATGACAGTCGGACCTCTCTGTCTATCCTTCTCTTTCCATTCTTCACACACTCGGCCTGCATAACGCGCTCCTAGCGACGAGGTGCATGAACTAACTTTTATACCTACTTTAATGGGCTGAATTCTACCCATTTAAACTGTTCGTCTTATTGATATGTAGTCATTGGTAATAGGTATCATAAGACCTTTAACTTTACAAAAAATTAACATTAGACATAAACGCTTTAAATTTTTTAAATTAAAAACAAAGTGTACTCATTTTTTTCTGTAGGTTAATGGATAACTTTGTTATTTACGAAAAACTGTAAACATAATTTACTGGTATTTTTCTAAAATATACAATATTTAGCCGAAAACTAATAAAATCTAGCACAGAGCCTATATCAGCTCCCATCTAAAAAATGGGTTTTCATTCGATTTTTAAGCAATTTTAAGCAAAAAGAGTCCTTTATAACATTTTGCCAGGCAGAAACGTTGGTCAACAATATTTGAAATAGGGATTTTCCTCCACGAAACAGCTTTTCGGAAGTTTGTATGGGCCATTTAAAATAAATAAGGTTTCTTTATAGTCCAGTGAATAGGGGGTAAACCCTACGGTCCGGTAGTCCTGTTTTTTTTTATATGTTTTTTAAACTATTAGGTAGTAATGAATCCAAGTTTTCGTCATCCTAGCCCCATGACAACTTTTTTTTATACGCCAAAAACTGAAATTATGGCACTCTTTTCAGTTTTTGGCATATAACTTCTTTCCTGTACATTTTCGCATACACCATTATAACTGCCAAATTATAGAAGACAATTTCTCCAACAAATATGTTTCTCTAAGTTTTTGTTTGTTTGTACGACCAACGGTTACCGAGATAAGGGGCAACAATAAAGGGGTAAAATCTCAAGCTTTGCAAAATGTTAACTTTCTTTCCACTTTGACTCAGGAAAACTCTAAGACGACTTCATTTTCGAAAAATTTTGCCTTACAAAAGTTGTAAAACATTTAATTACCTACAAAATCCACGCATCAAACATTTTTTAACGTCAAATTATAAAGAGTGGGAGTGAATTTAAAGAAAAATGGAAAATGGCATTTCATATATTTCACATTTTTGTTGTTTATATAATTACAATATGGAAGTCGATAATAAAAACGATTAATAAGAAATATTGCTTTAAAAATAATCTGTAGGTAAAGGAAGGGGGAATTCTTCGGGTTCCCAACACCTCTAGTAGCTGACAAACGCCCCCGCCTGTAAATATTATTCAGATTTTTTTAAGCTAATATTTCTCGTTCATCGTTTTTATTATTGTAATTGATTTGGTGTAATATATATAATAAGCTTTAAAAACTGTGGAATATATGTTGGTAATTTTTCACTCCCTAATAGAATTTCTTAGTAAAATAATCATAACTAGATGATGCAAAAAAATATGTACATCATTAACACTACCAAAGTACCGGAGATTGATGAACATCAGCGGAATGAGCTCTATAGCAATTTTGTAATACAAATAACAAAAATGCAATTTATCTTTTTTTTTTTTAATTTACCCCCAACCTTCATAATTTGACGTTAATAAATGTATTTTGTAGATAATTAAATGCTCTGCAACTTTCATATGAGCAACATTTCTCTAAAATGGAGTCTTTTTACTTGTTGGAAATTTTGTCTTCTATAATTTGGCAGCTATAATACAGTATATACTCAGAACAGAAGTTGTAGGCCAAAAACTGAAAAAAGTGCCAACATTTTACAGTTTTTGGCGTATAAAAAAGTTGCCATGGAGCTAGGATGACGAAAACTTGGATTCATTACTACCTAATGGTTTAAAAAAAACATATAAAAAATTCAGGACTACCGGACTTTTTGTAAGGTAGACTCCCTTTTTGAGTCTCTATTAAATTTGTTTCTGAAATTGTTCGTAAACAGTTTTTGATTGCCGTTTCGCCTGGAAAAATACGGATATGTTAAAGGTACTCTTTTTGCAAAAGATTGGGCAACAAAGTTCAATGAGAAAGAATTATCTAGCGGGACTGAAGCTGAAGATAGGCCGTGTACTATATTGCTAGTTTAAATCCAACACAACAATCAAATACCTTACTACTTGTGGTTTTACAGCTAAAAAACATTATTCTACGAGCAATATTTTGCTAATTTAATGAATTTTTGGAATGCTACAGCAGGTTAAAAGAATGTTGTTACCCTATAAGTATGTTTTGTTACATTTAACTATCAAGAAGAAGAAGAAGAAGGTTAACAAAAAACTGATAATTAATTTTAATTTATTATCCCCCTTCCCCCGGACTTTGTCGCAAATTGTGAATTTTTTTCTAATTGACTACCTAACACAAACAAACCCCCAAAAAACTATACTATTCTTCTTGGAAAATCCCTACGACTTCAACAATTCTACCAATCCATTTAATGTTTCCCTGTAAACTAATTATCTCACATGCCCCCAAACGTAAGGGTTGGTCTTGCTCGATAATAAAAAAGACTGTTTGTCAATTTAAAATACTTAGGTAAGCTGATTTTCAATAATCAGATGATTAGTCTAACGAATCTAACTGAATTTATTAAGTGACATTTCCATTGATTTTATTTCCCTACAGCTGATTTTACTCGTTTAAATAAAATGTCGTTCCGAATTTTTCATTAAGTTTTTGTTTAGGAGTATGTTTATTTCACTGTAAAATAAATAATTTGATTAAGCCATTTAACGTTATTTACTTGCACTTTATTTATTGTAGCGTGAGTAAATACTTGGTTTCTTACACTGGGTCCAAGTATTGGTATCATCTCTTTATTATTGACTTAGTATTGTGCCTTGATGAAGCACCGAAAATGTTCTATTTAAGTGATCGCGATAAGTACCTCAATAATATTTTAATATAACTGAAATCACCCAACATTTAGCCTTTTTAATGTACATCTGCACCCTTTTACAAGTTTAAATCAACATAATGTCTCTCTTTTAACCATATGCGACAGAATGATATTCCATTACAGCCCGACGTGTCATCGTGGCAGCTGTCATGCATTCACACGTTCACCCTTTATTTAAATATTGAATTTGCATCAAGTCTTGGTATCAGTCATGTTTATTCTAAAAGTAGAATGGGCTTAAAGTATAGGTATTCCAAGATTAGATACACTTTGCTTAAACAAATGTGTTTAAGAAAATCTACTTTGTAGCTGTAAAATTGACTTTGCGAACACAGTTTCGTAACTCAAAAATGTCAAATGAACCAGTATATTCTAAGTGTTCTAAGTGGTGAAATTAGTGGGGGGGAGAAAGGGGAGGCAAAGTCAGTATATCTAATAAATGTAAGCGTGGGTTGCTCTTTCGTGCTGGTATATTTCGCAACCCACCCTCAGCCCCTTGGGAGTTATATAGTATGGTAGCCCTCCAACCCCCATCCACGAATTAAGTTTGTGTTTAGAACTGCAAGGGTTGTGTTTGGAGATATGTTTGTCAAAAGAGTCGGTAAAACAGTTGGGAATCGAGTGCCGAAGTGCCAGAATGTTCTAGAATGTTAGACAATGTTGCAGAATATACCTGAATGTTACAGAACCTTCCAGGAGGGTCGAGAATGTTCCAGACGGTGCTGGACCATCGAAGCGAATTCCTGTTTCGGAAAGTTTCGATAATGTTCTAGAAACAAGAAATATGCTATGGAGCTAGAAACGTATTACTCTTAAGATACAGGAGAGAGAAAAAAATGCATTTCTATTATTAGATTTTAAGAGGTAATAATACATGGTAGAAAATATTTTAGGTAGGCTAAAGTGTACACATAGACGTGATTATCTATTTGAGAATAAATGGAAAACATAGATTGATTTGAACGAACTCATTACTTATTTTTAGGCCAGCCACATGATATACTAGTCATTATTACTATTGTTAGGATATTAGAATAAAAAACACAACCAAAATTATTATAAACAGTAAACTTTAACGAATGAAGGTTACCTGCCAGTTATAAGGGTGTAAACCAAACTTCAATAGTAGTATTTACAAATTCAATCTACCTCAAAAAGCGTAACGCGATCTTATATTTAATTAAAGCCCGCCTTGAAAATATAAAATTCTTTTCAGAAGTTGGTCATAAATATTCAACCCATGTCTACTCTCAGTGTGGTTTCAAGTTAACTCTCTGAGTAACCAAATACAGTTAAATTTCTTTAATTTTACTGTCAAAGAAACTGAATCTAACATCCCAGCTTTTCCCAGTTATGAGCCCCATCCAACTGGCCAATCCGAAACTTCTTGCACACTAAGAGGGAGTCACATTACACGAATCTTTGAAGTACTTCCTGTTACTTGATAGAACAAAAATTAAACACAGAATCTCATAACTAATAAGTTTATTAACTAAAACGTGTTTCAACGACACAGTCGCCATTTTGAGTGATGCACGCGCTACAGTAGCCTAATCAAACTATAACTAAAAATGCTTCACTAAAGAGGGTAATTTTGTCGTTGAAACGCGTTTGAGTAATAAACCTATTAGTTGTAAGGCTGTTTTATTCTATCGGGTATTAATCTTTTCACAAATCATACTCAGTATTTATTAATATTTAGTGTTAGATCTAATTTTTTGTATTGTATGATCAGAATATAAATTTCAATTGATTTTAGTTCAATTCATTTTCGATTGCATTTTATTAGTAGTTTACAACCGTAAAATAAGTGTTAGTTTCAATTAGTTAAATTTACTTTATTTTGACAAATTCTTTGTTCCAGGTAAACATGTTGATTAACTCCTGCATGACAGTTCTACAAAATAAGGTAAAAAAACCGTATTTGTTTATATTGTGTTATTTGGTTCGTATTAGTTTACAGCGGTGTTTAAAGGAATGAGGTCATTTGGGTTTAAAATGATCGTTAAGTTTGGACTTAGTTTTTTTGTGTGTAGAAAACATTGACATAATCTTCATATATATGTGTATGCACCTGTATATTTAAAAATGATGGTAAACAATCTTGTACATAATTAAACATGCAAAACAAAGAAAAAGGTTAATATAAACATAGGCCCGGTAATGCTTTGTTTACGAGCTAGCTGCCATTTTGTTTTTTCTTTAACAAAGTATTTAATATCTTTGGAAGTAGAAAAGAATCTGAGCTAAAACTTTGTATATACAGTACCTATTTGTTGCTTAACCGTTTAAGTACAGTGATAACTGTACTAAAAATCTTTTCCAAATGGCAGCCATTTAATATTTTTAATGTAAAATATCTCAAAAATCATTAACATTACAAAAAAACATCCAAGGAGAGCAAAAACGTACATTGTTAAGGACAAACTCACCTTTTTTATTTTTATTTTGTCTGTATCTCAAACTATAACAGAGGTATTGGGCAAAAACTAAAAAAGACTTGCATTTCATCTTTATGTGTGTGTAAGATCGACATCCCTGATATCAAACATTTTTACAATTGATTTTTAGTTTTTGTAAAAACATCAAAATGGCGGATAGCTCGAAAGCATTTCCGGGCATTTGTTTATTTGAACATTTTTTATGTTTAATCATGTACAATATTTGTTTACCATAACTTTGAATTACCCTATAGATCTTTAAAAACAAACATTTATGCAAATGAGAATGCAACTGTAAATGATTTTTCGCCTAGTAACTTTCAAGAACTTTTTTGGAATTTAAAACCTACTTAATTCGTCACTCAACTGCTATGAACAAGTTGTATTATATTTATTTTACGGGTGAGATGATGTAACATTGAAGATTTACTCCAATTTAAATCACAACCCATTTAAAATTTAGGTTTTAAATACATTACAGTATTGGGATATAAAGTATATCTGAGATTTTTAAAGTTCAGATGTTTGAGAAGCCTTTTCTGTCTGTTGTGGTATTAACCATTTAAAACTGTTATTTAAAACACTTTCGATGAAGTCTATTGTTAGTAACAGAGAGTATTATGGTGGAAGTAAAACAAACAGTGGTTGGCACGTATCCAAGTTGACAAAACACGTCTGCTTGTATGTTCTTGCGCGTTGTGGTTTTTACATATTTTAATATAGTAAAGTAAACAAGCAATAGGCGTATATATTACAGCGTGTCGTATAACAGTTAGTATAAAACTTCGTGAACGAACTGTGTACTTCATGGCGCATGAAGGTTTAAGTTCAGACGGGTTACTATAGCATGATATTAAAACTGTTTAAGTATAGAAGTACACAAATATCAGTATTCGTCACCTGGATTCAAATTGAAAACCTTAAGCTGAAATAAGTCAAATACGTCAGCTACTAGGGTAACAGACGAGCTTCATTTTGAAACCCACCAATGTTAAGTGTATTTAAAATGCAAATAACTTCGATAGCCGGTTATTAATATACTTAATTGAGTCCCGGTTTAATTAAAACTAACTATGAATCTTTATGAAAATAACAGAACGGAGGACCTTGTCTGTTTTAAATTGTCGATGTCTTCGAGGGACCAGGAAATTCGACAGATCAAATAAAAACTCATCTCTTTAAGCTCATCTATTTTAGGCCATCTATTTAGTAATTCAAAAGTGATTTTGTCATTGAAGGCTTGGTCCTAGGTACTATTTAAATTAAATCAAATTGAAAACCCGAAGGTAGATAGGTAGTTTTATTACGTGGTTAAAGGTTCAAATACGTCTAACTAAAAAACACAACTAAATTGAGCACTTACCTTAAAAACTGCAAGGGTCCTGTAAATTTGAGTACCAAGATTTCTATTAGCTTATTTAAGATGAATCTAATCATTTCCCCTGTATGAAACCGGGAAACGGATATTTAGAACGGTTTAGCTTACCTAAAATAAATCTAATATATCTCAGATTAGCTTTTCATCGAACTTTGGAGTTTCTTCATCTTGACAAACACAGACGCTGGAATCAAGAAATCGATGGGCAAAGTCGTTGAACTGATTGCGAAAGAAAAGCTTTCCGAGTGATTTTATGGAACCACTTAGTGGAAAAATGGAAACGTCCATGATGAGTAGGGGAGTACACTTTATACATCCAATAAATATATTAAGTCTGCCTCTGGAACGATTACATGTTGGTTGTTCAGCTACTCGTGGTTACATTTTGATTACCTATAAATAATGTTTTATATCTTGTGTTTCTTAGAACATTTTGAAAACTTTAAACTATGCAGACCTAAACTATTTAATTACACGAGATGAACATATTTTATAGTAACTACTGGTAATACCCCGGGAAAAATCACGCTGAATACATATCAGACCAATTATGATTTTTGTATTCGTTTTAAAATTGTAATAACAATTTTGAGTCAGAAAGTAGACGTGCCTGAAATGTGTTGCATTAAACATTTTACTTAATGACCTGAAAAAAGTTTTGGAATACAAAACAAATATTATAAATTTTAATCATAGGATACTTAAATCAACGATTTTATCCTAAAAATTTATAAATACAATCATTTAGGTAAAAGTAAGTTATATTATTGTGCATTTTAAAATTCCCTCAAGTTTTCTATTGTAAACAGGTCCGTTTTTGTAAATTTAGAGACGCTCAAACTTGATGATTCTATAAACAATAAAGAATCCAGAAAAATATTCTAAGATAGTGATAGTTTAAAATATATTTTTATTTTTGTATCCTATCCTGTTTGTATGCTGTCGAGAATGAAATAAACACAAAAGATTGTAAAATACATACATTTTCATCTATTTCTAACTTTAAAGCTGATCATATATCATAATATTATAGCCTACATTTGTTTTATAACTCAGATAAAAAAAAAAAAAAAAACAACATCCAGACATTGTAAGATGTTTGTTTTTATTTTAATTTATAAACAGACTTGTAAACATAACCTCAAAGTATAATCTAGGCTAAGTTTTGTCGAAGACGATAAGTGAAATCAGGGTGTCTGAAGCGAGGTTTAGTGTTTACAGCGTGCTGCTTATTAATGTAACATATGTCTTTAAAGTTATTTTCTCAACTATACGCATGCGATATACTATTTTGTTACTAACGTACGGACGTACACTCGCTTTTATAGGAGTTGATAGCTGGTTATTTGTACAAAAACAGATTATGGTATCTGTAATTAAAACATGAAATAAAGTTTACAAATAGGCCTACTTAAAGAATTTTGTATTGGAAATGTTTTAAGTAATGGTTTTCCATGTTAGTAAACTTATAGTTTTACGTTGCCTAACATTAAAAATTCTGTGCCTGAATTTGTGTGTTTTATACGGAACAATAAATATTTTTTAATGCACAAAATATTAATAAATTTTCGTATTTCTCTAATGGAAAACTTTGGATTTTACAATAATATCGGGAATTTAAAATTATTTTTACATTTCCCCTATAATCACCCCTCCTCTAAAGTTGAAAATTTCTAGAATTCGTTTATTTTGACACTTTAAATGGTGGAATTTTTTTAGATGCTGCTAATAAATTAAAATATGAAACTGATTACAAATGGGAAAAGTTGAGCATGGTCTTGTCAAAACAGGTTATTTTATATTTTTAAATTGTTCATCTCAGTCAAGAGATCCTGGAGTTGTTTTAAATGTGGTCCCTGTGTATCTTTCCATCCATAATTGATGTATATCAAATTCAAATCTGGCCTTAACAAATAGAATATACTTTAAATGAAAATTATAATACTTTTGAATCATAGGTATAGAATATAGCAGAAAGAAAACTCGTTTATAATTTCATCCCATAATTTTACTCAACATTTTAATTTTTTTTTAACAAATGAGGATAAAATAATTTATTTATCATAAAATAAGATTCGTCTAATCTAGATAACAAATCAGTACATCAGTTTCCATACTCTTAAGAAAGTGACACAGTAAATCACTATTGAATCAATGTAACCAAGATTATTTACTCTATTTAAATTTACAACCTCTTTTCCGAAAACATTGAACAGAAAACTGAAGAAAGTTATATAGGTAATAATTATATAGGTAAGAATTTAAATGTTAAACCTTTTACTAACCATAATACCGGTACTTTATTTTGAATTACTTATTATTAGTTATAATAAAGTAACAATAATAATTTACAACAAACTAGAGGGATCCGACCCCTTCTCGCTTTGCTCACCAACCACCGAGATGAATCGTGGCAAAGCAAATGCAAACCGATTATTGTTAACACCGATATTTTCACGGAAATTACGATTGTTTGGGACAGAAGTATTGGATCAGGATAGGGTGGTGAGGGTAGTGTTAACCTATATTCTTACGCATGCGCAGTACGGCCAGAGTTTTGGGTGAGTGACCGGATTGTTTTTATATAATAGGCAGACTATACCTAGAAGTCTTTGGTACGGCTTGTTTTGTTTATAGTTTTTTCAAACTATTAAAAATTATATTAAAATCTTTAAAATTTTGCATCAATTATTCTCGCTTGTTCTTGGCGCAATAGGACAAAGTACAGTGCTTAAAGCGTCCTAAAATGGTTCTTCGGCACTAGGTAAAATTTCTCGAAAACTTTACAGAGTTCCGAAAAGCCTACTTTTGGTATTAGTGATTAAAATTTCAAATGTATTTTTTCGTATAGTTTCTTATAGAACTAGCCCACACGATTATTGTGATTTCAAAGGATGTTTTCTGCAACAATAGTTAAACAAAAGCAAAGTATCGATAAATTCCGCCAACACATCCTCGCTGCAACCGTGCGATATAATTGAGCGAAAAATATCTTTGGACATTGAATTTGGAGTATGAGTATGGCACGCATCAATCACTGATAAAATAAAACTTGAACACAGAATACGTTTATTAACTCAAACGCGTTTCAACGATAAGTCGCCATCTTAAGTGATGCACGATCTGCAATAATCAAACTATAGTAACTATTGAGTTAGTAACTGTTGTAAGTTATCGTTTGTTTTTTATAGCTTGTGCATCACTGAAGATGACGACTTTGTCGTTGAAACGCGTTTGAGTTAATAAACGTATTAGTTGTGATATTCTGTGTTCAAGTTTTATTTTATATTTTCTCACAAGTCAAGCTAAATATCTATTTACATCAATATCTGGTGTAAATTGCCTTTAATAGCGTCAGAACACTTTCTGTGGCTCTTTGACAAAATATAATTACTTGTTATACCAGGAACAACATTTAAAATACGCCAAACCTTCACACTTACAAAAATACCTCTTTATATGTTTAGATCAAAAGTTTTTTGTAAGTATATTGGTGTGGTGTTCATTTTTCTCTAAGAGTTTCATCTCTCAAATGTATTTATTTATCCAACACATTTTTGAGATCATATTTATTAGCTACACATGTTTTATCTCTCTCTTTCGCATCATGTTTTATATTCTGTACTATGTAACACAAAACAAACTTTAGCACGGTTCAGTGTTTGATGTCGACGCAATCTGCTGAAGTATATAAACGTGTCAAGAATAACATGTAAACATATTCTAGTTTGAGATTCTATCCAGCCGCGGCAACAAAGCGGTGATAGGTTTAGTATTCCTATTTGAACGAGTTCATAGAATAAACGATTTTGATTTAATTTGTTTAAATACAATCAACTATTTAAAAATATAAATATTTCAAATTGTTTTTGTCGAAATTATTTGCACATGGAGTTAAAATTATAACTGACAATTGAAGTGATGGGGATAAGGTACTTCAGTTTGATAAACCATAAGTTTTAGTTAATATTTAAGTCTGGCAAAATAACATTTGTTTAGGCAGTTTTTAGAATAGAACAAATAAAATAAAAGCTACTGTTAAACTTTTCAAAATTCCATTAACGGTTGATGGTTTTAAAACAACATTATTACACATTTTAGAAAATGTATACAGTAGGTCGACAGTTTTTATTTATTTATGAGCATCTTAAAATGGCCAACTCATTTGCACCAATTTAAAAAAAATAAAAATTCGGACACAACTAGTTTTAACTCGCGTAAAAAACAGTTAATCATAATCGAAACAGTGGAGGTAAAATTGCATTTATAAGTCGTACGTATTAACTAGCGGACGTATTTGAAAATAAATTAATAACTTCTCTATTATACAAGGGTAATTCAATAATTTAATAAACAAAAGATAGCTAAAGAGAAAATTCAGTTGCCATAAGGAGTACTTCATAGAATAAAACTTGAACACAAACTCTCACAACTAATATGTTAACTAACTCAAACGCGTTTCAACGACATTGTGGCCGTCTTTAGTGGTGTACGAGCTATAATATCAAAGTATTACTAGAAGGAGTACGATAATTTATCCTTTATTTTATAAGTATTATGATCATTTAGATCTCAGAAGGAGTACGATAGTTTCAGAACGCCAAGTTGGTGTTCTAACGAGGTCGAATGATCTGTTTGATAGTTCTGTTTAAACCTGAATTTCTCTCTTGATGTTGTTTATCAAAAGTTTTTGCTAAATTAATTTGAGCGTTTTTAAGTAGTCGAGAAATTTGGTTTAATCGCTTTGCAAATTAATGGTAACACTTATTAACAATGATTACTTTTAAATAGCCGAGTTCAAAATAAAATTGGTGCTAATGAAGTAGTTTATGTGTTTTAAACTTTTATTTGAGCTTTGTACAACTTTGATTGAACTAGATACATTATTTGTTGGCTATAATGTGACCTATGCTTTATTACTTAATCACTTATTTTGGAACATTTAGTTCTTGTATTATTAATTTGAGAACAATCGTGAAAAAGGGTAAACTATTGAACCTATGCTAACAACTATTTGTCGTTGAATTTAATACATCATGTAACTTCTAAGTGTATTTACCCTCTAACCCGTGTTTTCCACCCTTAACAACGCACCTCTTGTTCTTGATCCGATTATTTCTACACGTCTTACCTAAAACATAACCCCTTCTGATAGCATTACACCGTGGTTGTGTATAGAGAGTCTTGTAAACTATTGTGACACAAGTAATGTGACAACATGTGAACGTGTGCATAATGTTACCTTGTGTTAGTTTACTGAAGTTGACATCACATTTTGTACTTAATAAGAAAAGTGGGAGAAATTAGTTCTTTCGACAAGTTCGTTTACTTAAAAATTGATAAAAATTTGTGTTTAAGTACTACATTTTGCTTACTTTAATTGCCATTAATGGTCATAAAAATGTGGTCTATTTTTGTTTGTAATACATTGATTGGTAAAGTTAAATTACAGGCAATTTATACATTTACCTGAAGTGCAAAGGCTGCAGTCATAGTTCTAGTTTGTGGAAATTTGTTTCTAACACAAAGAAATTAAATAAAAGGGTAGAAGTAACTGAATTTGGTTAACAGTTAACTGAAAATAAAGTTAATAAATTTGTGTTTCTTACCGTCATCGTTATCCAATTCTTTCTTTAAGAAACGTGCTACAGCTGTTTCGCGATTAATCGCATTTT
>JAGFPH010000119.1:115243-132843 GCA_018207615.1 Philaenus spumarius | reverse complement strand
TTACTTCAGTGAGTACCATACACAACTAGTTACTTCAGTGAGTACCGTACACATACAGTCAATTTGTGCTTAAAAGAGCCCCTGGCGGGAAAGTTTTGGGGTAGTTTTTATTTCTTCCTTTCTATATGTTTTTCGTGGTGCTGAATCCGAATCTGAGGTTTCCCTACAAAATTTCGTGACGAATCATTGAAAAAAAATGCAAAAACATGTCAAAAATCATGAGTATTTTCGGTTTTTTGCCTTTAACTCGAAAACTATCAACTTTTCGTAAATAGCTTTCCTATTAAAAAAGAATGTACATAAAATGTACTACAAATTTCATTTCATAAGTTATTTTCTCCGACGAACCGTTCGGGCTCAAGCACCAATTGAAAATTGGCGTATTTCGGCTGTATCGGCAAAAACCCACTTTTCCACTCCAAAGCTCTAATTTATTATTAAAGGCTGTCATTTAGTGAATTCCTCCTACTTTTAAGCTGAATACAATGTGACTGATTTCAATTATTATGTCATCTAAAGTAATAAAACAATATAATATAAACTAAAAAACAAATTTAATATATCACGTTTTTAAATCTGTATAAATCTGCATGGCTAGGAGATATTATTGTATACTGTTTATTCAGTTTTAAAAACTTTGTTTCTTAAATTATTTTTAATTCAATAATATTTTATGCTTTTTAGTCTTCAGTTGGGAGTTATATTTAAAGTATAAAATCTCAAGCTCATTGAGAACTTAGTTTAAAATCAAATAGACAAACAGACAGACAGACAAGAATGAGAGTTAAAATTGAATTGACATCCAGAGTTATGTTTAAAGTTTCAAGTTTCTAGCTCATCGGAAAGTTAGTTTAAAATCGATTGCAAAAGTTGTACTGAACAGACAAGAAAGCAAGTTAATAAAAACGTGGACATAAAAACCTTTTCAAAACCACTTTATATTACATTTTTTGCAAATATAATTCCGTCTTCTACGTCTTTTGTTTTTATTTATTAACTCCCGGCCTCCCCAAATGATTGTATAACTGCCCGTCTGGTTTAAAAGCCCCTTTTCTTTCCATTCGACTTCTTCATACACGAGCCAAGGCCAAGTACTTGTACAAGGTGTTTGCAAAGACCGAACATTCGGACTTGAAAGATGCAAAATATGTCATCGACGAAGGGTTTTTGGCATCACTGGGTTACTAGTTTTTTGGGTTTTTGACTGGGTCAAATGGCATCACACCCAGACGTATTCAGAAATGTGCTGCAACTATGTATCATATGTGAAGGCAAACTACAAATCAAATGCCGTAGTCATTTTCGACGTCTACCCTGATAAAGATTGTGAAAGCATCAAACTACTAGAACAATTGAGAAGAGCGCAAAGAAAACGATCTACTGCAATATCGTTTACAGAATCGATGGTGTCCTCTGTCTCGCAGGAGAGTTTGATAAAAACAAGAGCCGGTTGATATTTATGCTAATGGAAAAATGTTATGACCCAAAAATTGATTCACAGCAAGCTGTGGAGGACGCTAATATCCTAATTAATTATCACAACTGCTCTTTTGTTGGCCCCGTCAAATGAATATGTGACAGTGGTGGGGCAAGATATAGACATTTTGATGATTTTGACTGGCGTGTGTAGCCCTGATATACAGAAATTTTCTTTTTGAAACCGGGAAGAGGAAAAGTGTCTCAAACACTCTACAATCCTCATCTTACCGCCGACAAAACCCAATCAGACCATATATTGTGCCTTCATGCGATGAGTGGTTATGACACTACTTCTGCTTTATTTAATCAGGGGAAACTGACATTTTTTAAAGTCCTGCAGAAGAAAAATAACTTTCAACCAGTCATTGATGCTATCAAAGACCCTCGTGCACACCAGGACGAGATTACCGTAGCTGGAAGGATGAGATTGCTTATATGGAGACAGGTCGAACTGGGATAAACATGGTAAATAACAGACAAATTTATAAAAATAACCCCCGAACGGCTGAACTGATTTAAAAAAAAGCATATCTATACTAAGGGAACTCTCGATCAAGACAAATTTCAATAAATAAAACTAAATCAAAATCTTTTTATCCATTTGGGAGCTACGATGCGACCGACAGATACAGACGTTAAACTTATAACACACCTCTTTTTGCTACTATTCAGAGGGTTAACAAGAAATGAGCCTATATGTTTACTGGTAATAAGCGTAAACTACCGCTTGTTAAAATGTAGCCCTAACCTAAAAACACAGCTTCTCAGTCGTTTTGACAAATCGGCTGATTTTTAAATTGAAAATTTTACTTGTAAAACTAATGTTATTATAAATCCTTTTTTATTGTTAACCAGAAATCACTTGTAATTGTAAGTTTTAAACTTGTGGGATTTTCAAATCATTTTTTTTTTGCATGAGATCAGCACCCCCAGTTTTTGGAATTTTCAACAAAACATACTTTCATCTGTTCTTGAGATAGGATCAAAGTTGTTATCTTCGCACCGCCTATTAAATTTCATTTCCAGATGAACAAGTCCCTACGATAGAACAACCTGAACCTCAGCCAGGACCCTCTAAATGACAATGACTAATCTAATAATATAATATACATATAATCATAATATGTAATATATAAAACAATATAATAATATGTAATAATTATTCAAGATTTTCTTTGTAATTTCAACTTTGTGTAACTAAATTTGTAAAAATTTTGGACTTCATATAACTTGAACATTATTATATTTAATTTCTGAAAAAAAATATTTGTACCTTCACATATACGATCATAAATAAGGTATATACAGAGAACATTAAGGAATTCACTAACTGACAACGTTTATATGTTAAATTAAAGTTTTGGAGTGGAAAATGTGGGTTTTTGGGCAGACAGACGAAATACGCCAATTTTCAATTAGCGCTTGAGCCCGAACGGTTCGTCGGAGAAAATTACTTATGCAATGAAATTTGTAGTAAATTTTATGTCCATTCTTTTTTAATGGGCAAGTTATTTACGAAAAGTTCATAGTTTTCGATTTAAAAGCAAAAAACCGCCAAAACTCATGATTTTTGACATGTTTTTGAATTTTTTTCAATGATGCGTCACGAAATTTTGTAGGCAAACCTCAGATTCGGATTCAGCACCCCAAAAACTTATAAAATGGAAGAAACTAAAACTACCCCAAAACTTTCTTGCGAAAAACACAATTTGACTGGACGTACCGCACGCAACTAGTTACTTCAGTGAGTAACGTACACAACTAGTTACTTTAATGATACATTTTTTTTTAAAGCTGTAGTTTGGAAACAATTTGGTCTACTAATAGGCCAGTCGGTAAAGGTCAATAATTTAGACCAAAAGTACCAGTAATTAGCAATAAGGCTGAATTTTTTTTTATAAGTACATTAAAGTATGTAGATTAACATAAAAAAAAGTTGACCAGTCTATCGATTTCCCAAAGTCGAAAAAAAAATCGATTATCATATTTTTTCGATTATCCTTAATATTTCGAGCTGGGATGAAGATAGAGGAAAATAAAAAATACCACCGTGTAGAGGAGGTATTTTTCAACAAAAAAGCTCATGTGTATTTATTTCGTCCGAGCAATGGTTTGTCTGGAAAAAATTCGATAATGCAGGTATGTATTTTGCAGCAGAGGAAATCACTAAAAGGGGACATCTTATTCATATATGAAGCGTTTTCTCATTCTAAATTGGCCGAATTTTAATATATCGAATTGAAACTAGACATAGGAGTTAAAATAAATATTTTAAACATTTATGCTGAGTCTCAGCTTGTTATCTTGAAAATGACCCGATCTAGAGCCACTTGACTTATCAATGGGTTTCTCGATTTTTTACAAGTTAAATATATATATTCAAACAAGTTCAAGGAGTATAAACCTTTTTCATTATTTACTTTTAAAAGCACAAGTAAATTAAAAAAGTATAATTATAGACCTTTTTAGATTTTTCATTAAAACGCTTGAGTTGATCAGCTGCAGATTAGTCATTTTTTTAAATATAGTTTTTAAAATAAGTATAGCAAAAAACAATTGTATTTTTAACTTCTGTACCAATTTTTAAATCGATATGTTCAAAAATGTCGAAAATGGAGTCGTTGAATCCAAAAGTGTTATAGTTAAAACGAGATAGGTAAAACAGAAGACTATTTTCAAGCGCCTCGTTTTTAAAAATAACAAGAAAAAAATCGTTCATACTTACTAAGAATATTTATACTGGTGTACTCAACTTGTAAAACAAATTTGATGTTGATATTCCAAAAAGTTTATAAACTGGAGCTGTTTAAAATGAATTGGTGGGTCCGGTACTCCTAAAATCGATAATCGAAATCGACTCCTACATCGGGTAATTTTCAAGATAACAAGCTGAGACTCAGCATAAATGTTTAAAATATATATTTTAACTCCTATGTCAAGTTTCAATTCGATATATTAAAATTAGGCCAATTTAGAATGAGCCAACGCTTCATGTATGAATAAGATGTCCCCTTTTAGTGATTTCCTCTGCTGCAAAATACATACCTGCATTATCGAATTTTTTCCAGACAAACCATTGCTCGGAAGAAATAAATACACATGACCTTTTTTGTTGAAAAATACCTCCCCTACACGGCGGTAGTTTTTATTTTCCTCTATCTTCATCCCAGCTCGAAATATTAAGGATAATCGAAAAAAAATGATAATC
Organism: Philaenus spumarius; assembly: GCA_018207615.1. Classification (NCBI taxonomy): domain Eukaryota; kingdom Metazoa; phylum Arthropoda; class Insecta; order Hemiptera; family Aphrophoridae; genus Philaenus; species Philaenus spumarius. Next base: position 128,156 of record JAGFPH010000119.1, on the reverse strand, counting down.
GATTTTTTTTTCGACTTTGGGAAATCGATAGACTGGTAAACTTTTTTTTATGTTAATCTACATACTTTAATGTACTTATAAAAAAAAATCAGCCGTATTGCTAATTACTGGTAGTTGTAACTTATACCGACTGGGCTATAAGACAATTCTAATCTCAAAATTGTAGAAAATATAGTTTACTTTTAAGACTTTTGAAGTAGTTATTATCGTAGAACTAGTCCTTCAGGGTTAAATTCGGTAAAAATGAAAAATAATTTCGCTTTAAAAAAAAAAGTGAATTATTCATTTGCTAACATCGTAAACAACTCATCTCGATTGCGGATTTAACTCAATGTCTGCTGTATATGAAGAGTCTGCTGTGTACTGGACTATGAAGAGTCTGAATTAAAAATATTTTGTTTTCAATTATGATATCAGAAGCTTAAAATTTAAGAAAGAAATCCGTTTACATATCATTAGTTTTGAAGGTGTCTTTGTTCTCAGAAAACGGAATCACTTCTCGTTTTCAAAGGCTTGTCACTGTCAACAAATTTTTATATCGTCATAGCAGGAGGTAGTAATTCATTTCTATTGTTATAGTTGACATAAATTTTTACTTTATAGGTTCCGTACTATAAAAGAAAATGGGAGCTTTATATAATCACTGATTAGTATGTATGTCGCAGTCGTTCTTCTCCATAACAGAAAAAGGTAAACTAGGCCTAATTACAAGCATAATTGTTCCAATAAATAAAACTCAAACTTAATTTACTATCAATTTGTTAGGCAAACATTTGTCCATCCGAAAATAAATATTTGATTTTGTGGTATGCTTTCGCTTGAATAAGATTAATGTAACGATATCAGAACATTTACAGAATATTTTATGAATATTTTAAGTTGAAATTATAAAAAGGATTTTTATTTAAATATTATTACACAACTTTTAATAGCCATTATCATAGTTATTATTTCTATAGTACTATTTTTTGTCAAACAATAGAACCAGACACAAACTCATGGATATTGTAGAACGAAATCTTGCCACTTCAATCGTTAAATACATCGATTGACATAATACTGTAACACTCCCTGGGCAGTAGGCAACCTTTTAAATATTCTTAATCAAAGTGTAGTGAGGTTGTTCATGGTTCGGCTATATTTCCATTTAGTAACATTCACCGTATTTGTATTCCGTGTGAGGTGAATTTATCTTCTAACAGTATACGACTTTAGTTATTTTTTATATCCATACAAGTACTTCAGTTATATATACATTTGTGATAGTTAATATATTATTTTTGACGAAATGAGATTTACAGAGTTCCTATACATGAGTACTAGAAAGGATTCTTTTGAAGAGTAGAATTTTCTCAGTGCAAACCCACTGCCCCAGATCATAAAACCGTATCTCGTTATTATTTCATTAAAAAAAAATAAAAAAAATAAGCCAATCTTAAGCACTTATATAACACTTCCCTTCTCAAATTGACTAATTAAAATATTACTTTGGATATTCTTCCACAAACACTCGCAATATGTTCTTCCACGGGAGTCCGTGCATAGTCCAAGCACCTCAACAACCTGACCGCATCATCAAACACTTTCAAAGAAACACATCCTTTGTGTCTTTCTTCTTTTAAATAAAACTCGTTATTTCTAAATCAGAAAATTACTACTACGTTCGGAGTGTTATCTGCTGCTTTATCCAATTTTATCATCTATATATTATATAAAAGCGAAATACCACTCACTCACTCACTCACTGACTCACTAATCACGATTTCTCAAAAACTAATTTTTAGGGGGGGTTGGAAGGTAAAAATTACTAAATCACGATTTCTCCAAAATTACCGAACAGATTGGAATGAAATTTTGTATGTAGCTTCCTCTAGGGCCATAGGTGCTAACTAAGAAAGGTTTTCAAAAAATTCGAAATTTTAGGGGGGTCTGGGGGGTCAAATTTACTAAATCAAGATTTCTCAAAAACTACTGAACGGATTAGAACAAAATTCGAATATGGGGGGGGGGGGGGTCAAAGTTACTAAATCACGATCATTTGTCGCATTTATTTCACCAAAATAATTATGCAATAGCGAAGCATTGCCGGGTTCTGCTAGTACGGATATATGGCCCAATAAGAGAGCGTGACAGATAGAGAACAAAACGCATTGTATTATAGGAAAGTAAAAATTAAAAAGAAATTTGAAAACCCAGAATGGAGGCACAAAAGGTATAAGAAAAATGTGTACTAGACGACGGTGTTTGTAGTGTAGAAAAGAATGGAGACAAAAAATTGCAAGGGAAGCCAAAGTTAATCCTTGGTAATAGTGCCACCCCAACTTATTTCCTTTATTTCTATATTTGACCCCAGATCAAGATTAATTAATACGACTTATAATATCTTTTTTTAAACTATGATTCTCGGTTCTTTTTTCGACGAGTAAAGTTTAATTTAAAAACAATATTACAATTAAAAATGTATTTGTAAACGTCTTTCAAACACAAGAAAGTTAAGTTTACTCTTGTTTGATTAAACAGCTGATAAATTTAAATAACAAGAAGAGAAATACATCAAATCAGACGACAGAACGAGTTAAACAATTTTCAAATTAAAACATTCCGGCAGTATTTTAATCCAACCGGAAATTTGACGACTGCAGCACCCATTGATAGGATAATCCTGTTTCAAATAATTGCATTTTGTCAGCGTTAGTTTTTAATTCCCATAAGCCTAGAACAGTGGTAAAATTGTGGATTCTGATTCAGCGTACAACGAGAAAAAAATTTGTTAATATTATTAAACCTATTAAATTAAAGACTTTCTAAATACGTATTAAAGTATTTTTACCATTGACAAATAAATATAAGTGTTTAATCGAACTTTAATATTTTAGAAGAGATTTACCACTATTTTGAATAAAGGCGACGTAGCAATCTGTAGTTGGTTTATTTCGATTACAACTAGAATCGCAAACTCAAACAATTATTGTTCTATATTTGAAATGTTTAAATGTTCCCATGTACTGTGTAATTAAAAGTAACACGATAAACTAAACTTAAAATGTTTGATCACTTAACTGTGCTTTACACAAAAAATACTTCTATATCATCTTATATCCCTCCCATAAATGTAAACCTTATTATTAATATATTATATTGTATTTCGTTAAATAGTTTTATTATTGCTTTTGATAGAAATTATTGCTGAATTTTTGTGTTCATGTGTGCTAGTGTGTTAAAATTGTTTAATTTAAGAATATTACTTTAATGCTCGTTTTTTCTGGGTGAATGAACACCATGCAATATATTCCTTAACTAGAAGGTTCCACCCTCTGCTCGCGTTGCTCATAGTCCCCGAAGGTTTTTACTTTAATGCTCGTGTTTTCTGGGTGAATGACCACTATGAAATATATTCTTTAACTAGAAGGTTACACCCTCTGCTTGCTTTTCTCATAAACCCCTAAGCTATTTACTTTAATGCTCGTGTTCTCTGGGTGATTGACCACCATGAAATATATTCTTTAACTAGTAGGTTTCACCCTTTGCTCGCTTTGCTCATAAACCCCGAAGCTATTTACTTTAATGCTCGTGTTTTCTGGGTGATTGGCCACTATAAAATATATTCTTTAACTAGAAGGTTACACCCTCTGCTCGCTTTGCTCATATACCCGAAGCTATTTACTTTAATGCTCGTGTTTTCTGGGTGATTGACCACTATAAAATATATTCTTTAACTAGAAGGTTTCACCCTTTGCTCGCTTTGCACATAAACCCCAAAGCTATATTGCAAACATAGGGGTATTGTACACCGTGATATTTTCACGGCAGTTACGATTGATTAATGCACTTGGATTAGGGTATGGGTGTGTTGGTGACCTAGAACCTGACGCGTGCGCAGTAGGATTTTTCGAATAATTGTTTAAATATGTGTGAGATACCTTTTTGAAAAGACATCAACAGTTTAGTTATTGCACTTTTCTTATAGGTTTTTATATATTTAAGTGTGAGAGCTCTGTTTGAGTTATGAAACTTGTTTAAGGAAACACAAATTGTATTTCTCACTTTGTAACTTAAATCAATTTCATGGTGTAGTATTGTTGTTCTAAAAATGCCCAATTTTAAAGAGTTATTAATTCAGCGGCTTAACTAACTAGGGAAGATTTTGTAAGTACTTAAATGTTTTCGGTTTAGTGCATCTTTCAAGATGTTCTCAACAGTCATAGCAATATACATAACATTGGGTTCGGATATTTATTTTATCTAATATTTTATTTATACAAATTTCAAAGGGTTTATAAAACATATATTCCCATATTTTTTTAAATATATTGATGACTTTAAAAATATATATTTGGGCGTACATTTTGGCAGTCCAAATTTTTTTTTTAATTATTGTTTTTGTGTCATTTGTTTTTTGGTTTAAATTTAATATCTACTGTAGCTTGCTATTTAGCCTCTTTACTATCATTGGTGTAATTTGTATATCATTGTATGAACAATATATTAAAATTATAATTGGTAAACACTATAAAAACTTACAAATAAAAGAACAAATCACAAATTTTTATTATTGGGCATTTAACACTAATTAAAGTGGAACCAATGAATTAATTATTGTAAAAAGTTCATTAGGTTAAGTAGGTCTACATCGTTTTATTTGAGAACTATTTATTGTACACAAACGAATTACTGTGGTGTTTTAGTTTTTACTTTCATTTATTATTTATTTTTAGAAGAGTGGGGTTTGTTTTTTATGCAGATATCTATTAGATAGCACTTTTTCTATGACGGGAAACATTTTATAATTACATGTTTTTAAATAAATGTTGGTACTTCTTGAATACACAACCTTTGCTAAAAAGCTTTTTAAACATATAGAAAAAGCTATTTTTCATTAATTGTGATTGCTCATTAAATTGAAACGGAGAAAGAACGGAGCTCTAATTTGTGTCTTTTTAATAAGTTTTACCATGACAACCACCCCTCTCTTTCCCCATTCTGCAACAATCATAGAGGATTTATATGTCACGGAATTTCTTGTTATGCACCAAACGGTATATACCACTTCTGTTTTGCAATAAAAACAAATAATAAAGGGGGGATTTTTTTTTAATAAGCTACGATATCAAAAATGTTACAGCGAAGCAAGCAAGATTATGCAGTTTGATAAATATTCAATTATAAATTAACATACCATTATTTATACTAACGACCGTTGGTTCTTGGTGAAATTCCATTATAAATAAATAAATGAAAACATTTTGTACTATTTCACAAAGCTTTATTGTTATCATGTTAATTGTAAGGGTAATAAGTTAGATGCTTTGGAAGTGTTAGAAATTAAGAGGTTAATTAATAAGGACGTAAGTTTAGTTTTAAACGAACAAATAGATTTAAGCAATTTGCCACTTCTACAACCGTTGTTATTGACCAGTTCGATTCCTCCCCCATCCCTAACCTAACGGTATTTTGGCCTACCTGTACCCAACTGCTGTGTGTTGGATTTTTTTCTTGTTCCTTTAGTCTTTAAGTTGCCTTCGATAATGCTGTAGCTGGCGAAACCTAGGTCGGCACGGCTCAATAAAGCTTTGTGAAATAGTACAAAAAGTTTTAATTTATTTATTAACATACCATTATTACAATACATTGTACTGTCTGTATTATTTATTATTGTAAACTATAATTTATGTTATTATCCAAAGGAAAGCGAGTATAGTTTTATGTATAAAATTTTTAAACGATGTTTATAAGTACAGTACTTACAAAAGTTTATAAACATGACTGCTAGCATTATTGCATTCCATAAAGTACGGTTGCTAAGCGACTACACAAACAAAGTGGCTGAGATCAGGTTTTATATTACAGTATGTACAGATTAGCGCTTGCGCAGTACAAATATTTACCTTTGGTTAAATACAAACACAGTTAAACTTCCGTCAGCACATTGCAGACACGAGAACACACAGTGCTTGCGGTCTTGAAAAACAGAGATATTTGGTTATTCAATATCAAACAATCGTCATAATCATTTAATAGTTTTAAATTCTAGGTTTAAAATTAGTTTAATATATGAATTGAACACATTTTATAATGTTTTTTTAGACATTTGCCATAATGTGTATAAAGAAAATAATACACGATATTTCCAGTGTGTAAATGAACTCTGTCCTTCAAGTGAAAAACTTAAGCTTGTGGCGTGACCTTTCGTGCAGGATACACCCGCGGTGTCTCTACGATGGTGCGTCTCCTTTTTGGAGCTTATGCTTTGCTAACCAAAATAAATGACCAAACAGGAAGTGGAAGTTTCAATGTTGATAGTAGCAATATGTAGTCGTTCATGACAGCATAAGTATATTTTTTCATTTCTTACAATAAGCGTATTTATTCTGCGACTTGAATAGTGGTACATCCTAGACTGTAGAGCGTTAGCAATATGTGGTTGTATTTTGGGGAGGAAAGCGTCTGGGAGGTTAAGTGTCAACAATACCACTCGAGTATTGAGTCAACCTTGAGAATGCGGTTGAATTAGTAAGACGCTTGAGCGCGACTAGGATATCACTTTTAACCACAAACAACTGAAGCAAGTGTTGCAGAAAACTCCAACGCATAGTCAGTATGTAACGAAAGTCGCCCTGATTGTTTGTTTTTGGTTTTTTTAAAGTATTTTAACTGAAAATTAAAATAATCCGTTTAGGATTACAAGCTAGTATATCAACTTCTAACACAATAAATATTAATTACTTTACTTCCTTTTGAGCAAAAAAAAACTAAAATTTAGTATATTTATATCATATAAATGTAAATACATCTATTTTCGGTCACTTCCTCTATATGGTTAAACAAATAACCTATCCCATATACAATAAATATAAACTCCATTAACGTCCTACAAGCTAGAGAGCTGAAACTTGGAGTATATTAAGGGATATAACCAATGGTATTTCGATTACTTCGGTCTATCAGATGAAATAGGATAATTTTACTAGCCTTAGCAAATAAATAAAAATGCGTACACTTGATATGACACTAGAGATCTGAAACAGTGAAAATTTTACTCCTAAGTTAATTATAATGTGAAAGAAATAAAATTCACGTTCGTTTGGAAGTTATGGATAACAAACTTTCGGAGATCGAGATGTTTAGCACTTACTGGTGGATAGCTGATTATGGGTGTAATTCTGAATGAGAAACATAGATTTGACGAAACTAACTATGCGTTTTGGTCACGGAACTATAGGATCTGAAATGTTTTTTTAAAATTTTAATTGCGTGTGTTACGTAGAGACCTTTCTTATCAAAGATATTGGATCGAATTATTTTTCAATGAAAGCATCATAGACATATACTTGTTACAATAACTCAAACCCCATCAAGAATATTGTAACATGTCTAAAATAGTAAAGCTCAATATTTAATCTATATTCCTTTCATGGTTGTATTAATATCTGATTATACCTGTTGTAATATATTATTTTACCAACGCCTATTCTATTCTGAGACGGGGAATGTCTCCCCGCAGTTGAACCGCAAAGGCTCGTACTACCTTATACTAACACTACTTTCCACTAAACCTAACCGTTTTATTTGCTAATCTCATATCATCAGTCAGTTTTCCCTCATATAGAACGTCCTTACCTAATATATCATAGTCTCATGTGACCAGTAAAAAACCGAAAAACAATATTGCTAGGCAACAGAATTTTTTTTAACAAATCCTTGTGTTAAAGTGTAGATTATAAGACTAACAATAAAGGTGCAAAAATTCAACTACCTAAGTCCAACAGTTTCTGAGAAAAGTGTGCACAAAAATGACCAATTTAACACATGTAATATAGGGCCTACCGGGTCCCCTTAAGTTTGTTTAATTCGCACCTTACTAGGTACTTTTTACTTACAACAAAAATAAACATACATTTTCATTAGTTTACAACCATTTGTAATCCATTGCTAAACGTATTTTAATATTAAACGTGCATTCAATCATTTTTGACGCGACAAATTTAAATTTCACTTTAACGTTCACTTTGTAAACACTCAGTAATAAAATCGCCATGGCATGTAGTGAATGTATTTACAGGTGCGCAGTAACAAAATAGTTCTCGTTACGCTTACTGCTGTCCCTCGTAGTGAAATCTCAAGTAAATGTCCAACTTGTCATAGTTTACTATTGCGAATTTAGTTAGTTTAATAATATTGTATTTTATAAACAATAGAATATAAAAGTAATTAAAATTCGTTGTAAGAAGTTGCTTGTGACTAATAGTTGAGAACTAATAGTTGTAACTAGTAAAACAAATCGAAAATATCTTGCATTATACTCTATTTGCATCGTCAAACGTTATTTAAACTATTATAATACAATGTAAAGATATTGCAGTTATATAATACATACAGATGTAGATATTTATACTGATCCTAGTGGAAGCGACAATGCTTCGCTATTGCTTGATTTTAGTATATACATACGCCTATATACTTATATTAAATTAACATCACGATTTAGTGGGTGTATTGAAAAATGTATTTTGAAGTGACTTGTGGGTAAAATAAGATTCTTATGATCAGGGCTATGTTAGAGCGCATAATTTGCATACACGTGTTTAATTTATTTATTTTATACGGTTAGCTATCCCATTTTAATTATTATTTAATTTTAAGGTAAGTTATACCATTTCATTACCTCGACTTAAGTATAGTAATCTTGATATTACTTAAGAATAATATGGCACAATTTGAGTTTTATAGCTTGTAGAAAATTATTTAAATTTGTATTTATTGCGTAGGGACCAATTTCAACCCTTTAGATTGTAGTAATTGTCATGTCCAAACACTCCTGACATTAATTATGGATATTATGTGAAATTTTTTGTAAAATTGGTCTAATGGGTTTTGAGTCTAAAGAGTGTAGAGAAAAAAGAAACATTCATGTTTATGAATATTGATTATAGATATTGATTTGATTACATACGTATACAGATTATACTTAAAAGTTACAACGGCTCCACATAGTGAAATCAGTGTTACAACTTTAATAATTAACACGAGGAGGCTATACAAAGAAAATCGTCCTGACTTGTTTTAATTTGAAGAGCAACACACCAATGATTTTAGAAACTATTAATATTAGTAATTTTGTAATTAATATTCTTCACGTACAATGAAAGTCTAAGATGTGAGTTTTATTGGTTCGGCCAATGTTGTTATTCATCTTATTTTTCTTATGTTGTTATTGTCTTTCGAAGAGGTACCTTCATGTCCCCATATATACTAGTTTCTACAAAGATTCAAATTTTAATCAATGTAAAAAAAATGCACACCCATGTTATGTGCAAATTTTACTTCATAAATTTACCAAGCCAATATACTAACTTGTTAATAAAATCCACGCCAACAAATTCTTCGTTAAAATCAAATAATAAGTTTATTTTTTAGTTCATTACCTCAAGACCAGGAATCTGTGCTTTCCTTCAACTCTCAGGCCTAACTATACAGACTTTCCATATTGAAGATGGATCTAGTTCCTTAGCCACCTATGTCTACCACATCCTTATGCAGCGTTAGGCCTTGCGACTTTATCATGGTCGCCAAAGTGAGAGGAAAACGGCCATCTAGAAACGGAATTTTGTAAAAATAAAAATCCTTATTTCATAGCATGTTTTTAAATTACTTCAAAAAACATGAATTTCAGATGTGAAAAATTATATCGACGCCGTTTGGCAGTGACTGCGTATCAAACAAATTTACAGACGGAATGCCGTACGTCGAGTTAAAACAGGACTTCACTTAGTTCGCTCAACAAGCCTTATCAAAACCAACGTTAGTGAATAAAAAAATGTCAATGCTTCAAAATATGTTTTTTTTATATTTATATATAAATTGTTTTGATTCTGCTTTCGTAAATGGTTCAATACAAATACAGTTTTTTCTTAAAATAATGGTGGGGTTTAATTATTAAATAAAAAGAAAACGAGAAAAGTTAAAAAAAAAACTATTTATTTTTTGAACTCCTGACATTAAAAAGATTTTTATACACAACTAATACACTTCAATGTGGCCACCATTCATTGCTCTTCAAACATCCAGACGATGATATATTTTCTTTATTACAGTGGAGACTGCACATCTCATTCTTTCTCTCAGATGAGCCAAATTTCGAATATTTGCTAATAAACTATGTTTTTGACATGCCCCCAGAAGAAAAAAATCACACGGAGTCAAGTCTGGGCTTCTTGGGGGCCACCTCTGCCAATCCACCTATTTGGAAACTTAACATGTAAGGCATCTCGAACACTGTCTTTTTAATGTGGAGGTGCTCCATACATTTCCCATTTCGTCGGGTTGAGGAAAATAATAGTTTCCAGCATAACTAGGTAAACATTCCATGATATTTTTTTCAGCGATGAAAAATGACCCAATTATTTCTTCTTTGAACAGACCACACCGAACGTTGATTTTTGGCGAATGTCTTTCCTTTTCAAAAATTTCATGAAGATGTTGAGATCGCCAAATTCGTACGCTGTGAATATTAACACCCATTTTTGTGAAACGTGGCTTCATCCGAAAAAAACCACCATTAAAAAATGTATCGTTTTCTGATATTTTGTTCAACATAAACATAGCAAATCCTGCTCTTTTAATCATATCTGTTCGCTTTATTAGCGATTTTCCATAGGAAAAATGAGCTATTGCAGTGGCCCTAATGGTGAGACCCAAGGTCGGGAGTAGCAAATGAGCACCGATCATGGTCCCAGAACACGTTTTGGGGTGTCAAAATAATTCATATATATATGCATATATGTGTTCGCACTCTAGCGGCCGTATTTTATATCCGATTCGGTCCAAATTTGGTACACGTGTTGGTTGTCTATGTGGCTCGGAAGAGTTCGTTAGCCAAAAAAATCCAACAACCGGAAGTACGTTTTTTGACCGGAAGTAACTATTTTTTGAGATTTTTACTACGAGAATGAAATCTTTTTAGAGTTTTTTCTAACAATATAAATGTAGGATGTTATTCTGCGGATTTTATTTTTTTACGCGACCTTATAAGTCGCTTGGTTCCCCCAAAATCGACAAAAACGTAAAATACCATAAAAGTACCCAGTTCAAAGCCAAGTGATGCAAACTCGCGAGTCCACTAGGAGGAAACAAATTCTACTAATATATTGCGTACACACAGACAGCTGTTCAACGCCTTCGTGAGTAGACATATTTCCCAAATTGTTGGTTGAAACCCTAAAACATAGGCCTATAAACTTAGTTTTGGAAATTTGCTTAACTCACGTCAGTGGTCCAGCTGCGTGGTCGATTTATTTTTTGAAGAAATTGAATTTTCTAGGCATGTAGATGGAGCGTTTTGTGTAAAACTTTGTGAAGTGTACTTACTGGTATTCCTAGTTTAAGACTACGACGAGGGAAGGATTTTTTGGGAATTCTACTACAAGATAGTCTTATGTTTTCAACTGTTTGGTTTGAGGCTGGTGGTCTACCGGGCCTACTTTGCTTTTTAACATACCCAGTGTTTATGAATTACTTACTCCAACGTCGAATGTTATTTTCCTGAAGTGGAGCTTTAATAAACGTTCTTCTAAATGCCCGGTGCACTAAAATCACTGACTTTAGTTCACTTAACTACATTACACACTCACATTTTTCTTGATTAGAAAACATGGTTTGTAAAGAAAACACAGCCTGAAGTTTATTTTCAAGAATAAGGTTACCAATTAGTACAACAATCAACGCAGCTGTGTTAACGAATGTAAACATTCGTATTTGAGCTACCGGATGCAGGGGTATCAACATAAAACGTTTAATTTGTCTCATACAAGTTTTACAGACAGTTAATGTACAAAACTCCGCCATTATTTTATGAAACCCTCTTATTATTTTAAGTGGTGCATACGACGTTTTGTGCACATAAAAGTAATCACCTGTACTTTTTTTATGATTTAACTAAATTCATTATCAACTTAACATCGCTATTTCGTAATTGAATAAATCACGCAATTGTATAAACATGAAAGATTTCTTCGATGCAAGTTGCATCGGTCTGAGCACCGCATATATAAAGAACTTTCATTAGAAAAAAGGTTCCAGATACTTCTTGCTTGGAAATATTTCAGTTAAACTTCTCGAATACGGTAAATTCTTTAAGAGTTTTTATTTCTATCTTGTTTAAAGCAGATGGATCAGTCTTAATGTATCTTGAAATATGTATAGGTTTTCAGCATCAACAATTTATATATAAATATGTACTGTTATAGTTATAAAGTGGAAGAGTATTTCTGTTCATTTGTTTAAGATTTAAAATTAAAAAAATAGTACTTATCCTTTGCTGATGAAGCTTTGACCGGTATGTTGACCATTCCCACGCGGGTTAAATGTTCTTTATTGTATATTTGAACATTGATTTTAAAATGTGTTAAACATTCACCGTTTACAAGCTTTGATACCTAAACTATAAAAGAGGTTATAATTTGTGAGGTGTAAGCCATCCCCTATTTTAGAGGATATAATTCTATCCCAATAAAAATCCCAATTTTCACCAATTCAAAAAAATTCACGACATTTTTATTAAACTTAGGTTAAAGAAATAGGGGTTGAAAAATGAGGTAAACAATATGACCTTAAAGTTGGCTTAGAAAAATTTCAGTATATGTTTAATTTCCCATCACTACAGTAGTATCTTAGTGCTTAAATAGCAGAAGAGTATAGGCCTAGCCAGTAGCATGTATGATTGTACTAGTCGGCAAAGCGGCTGGTTTTATTACGTTTTGTCCTTAAGCTTATCTATACTTGGCAAACTTAAAAAACAAACATGATGTTATTTAGCTTCCAAGAATGCAACTATTATAATAATGGGTAATTAATTACCTTATTTTTATCAGTCGAGCACTCTAAAATATATCCTTTCTGGATTACCGGTTTCGGTGGT
>JAGFPH010000119.1:89038-114843 GCA_018207615.1 Philaenus spumarius | reverse complement strand
TCGATGGATAAAAATAAGGTAATTAATTACCCATTATTATGTAAAAAACAAGTTCACTGAACAAAAATTCTTTTGGACGAAGAAATTTTGTGTGAATAATTGTTCCCCGAAAAAATTGTCATCCAACATTTTAGAATTATTCGCGACAACTGACTCATGCTGAGAATTCCAAAACTAAATACAAACAGTCGTAAAAATAAATCAATTTCGATTATTTTGAAACATCTAGCTATATTAAATGCACAACCATAGAACACATTATTTGTACTGTTCATTTGAACCAAACCAAAAACATAAACGCCCTGAAAACGTATTAATAAACGTAAAAGTTATTGCAATGAGATTATTTCCGTGAAGTGGCGTGTGAAGTTTAAATCATAATAACCATACAAATTCCTATTGTCTAGCTTGGCTACAACTACACTTACTATATCACATAAATAACACGATTGGTTCATTTTTAAAATGCTGGCTTATTTTATTAAGTACAATTAATTAAATTATACAATTTAAATAGGCAAATTTTGAAAACACAAACATTATAGTTGAATGTGATTTATTATTTTCCTACATGATCTGAACCCGATTGTCCTAATATTTGGGAACAAAAGCATTTGTCATTTAAAAAGTAAATCTCATAGGCCAACGAGGGGCTCAGAGGAAAACTAGGCTAAGTGACATTTTACTCTACTTTGAGATATTCAATGCAAAAGTTTGTGTGCGTTTGGAAAATTCTGTTCTTCACATAACCTAATGTTTATTACCATACCAAGTAATTCATATTTTGGTCTTTCTTTTCTGAAATTTTCATTACATTACCTTTTAGCAACTAACAAAATATAAGGTTAACATCACTTAGCCTACTTTTAATTATTATTTTCATTTTGTAAAAGTAGTCTAAGTGACTTAAACTACTTTTCCTTAAACAACTATGTGTTGATTTCATTAGCTAATGAATTATACACACACATTTTAACATGAAAACTGAAGTTTATTCTCATTTTAAAACATTTTACAAAAGTGCCATATATTATTATACGATAAAAATGCTGCTAGAACTATGCACTTTAGTCTTCATCCTCAAATCTATTTAGCTGATTGTTCTTCGTCTTCATAATCACTGTCTAGGATGTTCCAGTCACTTAAATCACCGTTCGCTGAAGAAGAATGGTCTTGTAGATTTAAAAACATTTTTTACCTTTACCTTTGTTATCAGGTCCTGAAAATGTGTGATTTTATTTATAGAAACCGTGGTAGCAGGATGGAACGTAAGGTAAGAGGTTCTGAAGGTCCTTCCATTTTGCATACTTTAAAGGGATCATTTTCAAATAGAGTGGCCCCAATGTAACATTAGCAGACCTTCCTAAATTTACCCTTTTCAAAGACACTTTGCTGAATTTACCATCGTCTTCCAATGTATATTTGAAATTCATTGTCAATGGGTCAATTTCTTTACACGAATCCATTTTATGTTCCGCCACCTCTGTGTGCTCCTTGTCATCCTTTTTCATATTATAAAAAGGAACAATAATGTCATCCATGGCTGATATTAACTTGAATTCATTTTGAGACATGTCCTTGACAACAAACTTCCAACTCGCTTTGTCTATTTTCTGCTTCCACTCATTCGGTATAAAGACATAAGGAACTTGATTCTTGTATTTCTCAATAACTCCTTAAATGAGTGATCAGGTCCAAAAAACTTGTGATCAATACATTCAAGACAACTTGATAGCATACATGTAAAACTTGACAATATTCCTGTTTTTATTCTGGCCCCCGCATGAGTCGCTATAGGCAATCACATGTGTTATGCCTTTAGTTTCAACTAACTATAGAGCTAAAAGAAAAAATAACAAACATGATCCTACGCCATTAGATCCTCTGCCAGCAATTGTCTCATCCCATATATACATATAACCATGGTCATTCTTGTTATCATGAACATTAAAGTTTAGTGTCTATAGTTGACACAGGTAATAAACTTTATTAGTGGTCAAACTGGAAGTTGGTAGGGTTTTTTGTAAATCAAAACATATTGGTAAAATTAATGTTTTCATCTTGCTTTGATTTATCCTTTACATATGTTTTGGAATCTCTTGCTTTTTCAGCCAATCTGAGGACTATATAATTTTCTATGATTGTTTTCTATAGACATCTGTTTCCTTGAACAATAGATACTTTTCACCTTCCAGTATTTATATAATGTAAACTAACTATTACAATGTGTAATGACGTACCTGATAAAGCTTCAAGTATTCAGTAATTCATCAGAAGTCCAACTAACCTTCTCTGATAGCATCTTCAGTTAGACAGGTTTTGTGGTTTACCCAGAACAGCCGACTGCAGAATAACATGGAGAATAAAATCATATGACCACTTAGAATATTTTTCCTCTAATGCATTTGCTTTATTTCAAAAGTATTATTTTTTTGTAAAATTTTTTTAGTTGTCTATATATATAAAATTCAATGTATGTCCGTCTGTTTGTCCTTTATGCGTTACCAAACCGTCCATCCGATTACTTTGAAATTTTGCATAGTAACACAGGTTAACCCTGGGAAGGTTTTAGGCCATTTACCGAAGTCCTAGGACATTAGGGCTACGCCCCAGTGGCCCTCAAAGTTTCAATGTTAATCTAATGGAAGGTCAATCTTAAGGAAGAAGAAGAAAGATTTCTAAAACAGCTGTTCGTATGAAAAGCTTAAAACAGCTGATTTTGATCAACAACTGATTTGGATCAAAAACTGAATATAATTTTAGGTTAGGTAAATCAAGCAATGAGCAGAATCCCATTAAAATTTACATCGGCCCTCAGGGATACGAATTACAGGTTTTCAAAGTTTCAAATTAAGCAATAGCGAAACATTGCCGGGTCAGCTAGTTTATTTATATAATTGATATCTGAAAATTTTTTATATGATACATTTGAGTGTCTATATTCCAAAAATGCACTTACTCGAATAATCATGAAAATGTCATTTGGCCTAGTTTTCCTCAGAGCCCCTCATTATTAAACGTTAACCTACAAAAATAACGAGGAGGTCGGTGCTACGTAAACTTGTGACTAATGCAAATAATACAAATTGGTATAAAAACCACAGTTTACACAGGCGAGATTTACTCATTATTCCAATTATTTTCAGTGTAGGGTTTTACCCATGTACTACAATTATAACACAGTTTGAGCCTTGTTCGTTAACTAGTTGTCCTTGGGCAAATAAATTACCGAAGTACTTTATACACTCATATGTTTTAGGTTTCGATTCAAACCAAAATAAGGTCCAAGAGTAAGAGTGTAATGTCAAAATAAAAAATTTACGTAATACTCAACAAAAAATAACTGCTCGTGTAACAAAAATAATATTAAAATATGTTTGATCAGTTATCAGTATTTTGTAATCTTTTATAAAGTTAATAAACTCAAAAACTACTCGGCCAATTTATCTAAAAAATTCTTATATAATTTGTCTACTACAATCTAAGGGTTTACAATAAGGTTATATCCTTAAATTAAAATTACAATAACTTCATGCAAACTAAATAACTGAAATTTAATAATATTATTTTTAAGTGATATAGGCTATAATAAATAAAACCCATTTTCAATTCTATTACTTTAGTATAAAGGGTGTAAGGAAAAACTACCCCTAACGACAAATAATAATTAATTCAATTGCTAGTTTTAATATAAAACACATCTTCCATAATTTTTGACGCAACACTTTCATATTTCATTCATAACGTGAACCCTACAAACAATCTGTCAAGAATATTAAATCGCCGTGTGATGTAGTGAATGCATTTACTGGTTTAATATTATTTGAAGAGCGCTGTAACAAAGTAGATCCCGTTACGCTTATTGCTTCCCGTGATGTGAAATCATACTTCGCCATTTTATAATATTTCACAGGTTATAACGGACAGTTATGAAACTCTTTAACAATGTGTTTAGTTTATAATGTGGTGGTTTATGGAACAATGCATTTAGAAAGTAAAATTCGTTGTAAGAAGATGCGTATGTACGTGGTAAACCTTCATTACAACGAGCAAAACAAAACTAGAACATACTTCGTTGTTACTCTAGAAATAGGGAAGAGATCTTCCTGAAATGTTGATAGAATTTTAACAATTATAACTTATAAGATTACTAAGGCTACTTGGTAACCCCTACTTGCTTCGCTCACTAACCCGCACAGACTCATGCCGAAGCCAATGCAAACAATTTAATGAATACTCTGATATCTTCTAGGTCTGAGGCACTTGGATCTAAATACGGTCGTGGGGGTGGCGGTGACAGACACGATCATCCTCAATGAGTCTAGGACCGAGGGCCAGTTGCCTAAAAACTTTGACGAGGGTAATTTGACAGCCAGAGGCTTGGCGGAGCGAGGGCCAGCCGGCTAAAGATCAGTGACCTGTTCTACTGTGCGGTGGGTGTGCGGGTGGAAAGGTTTTAATTATCGTTTATGTATTCCGATAACAGTATGATTATAACATTTATATAATTATAATATTTCGTCGTATAATCACTTTATATAGTTAGAATAAAAAAAAAAAAAAACTAAAGGACTTACCTAAACTGTTTAGTGACAATATTTTTCCGATAACAGTATGATTATAATATTTGTATAATTATAATATTTCGTCGTATTATCACTTTATATAATTAGAATTAAAAAAAAACTAGAGGACTTATCTAAACTGTTTAGTCACAGTATTTTGCCGATAACAGTATGATTATAATATTTGTATAATTATAATATTTCGTTGTATTATCACTTTATATAATTAGAATAAAAAATAAACGGTATCAGTTAACTGACACAAACTTTCTCCCAATTTACTGTAGTCAAAATAATATTGTTTTTAATCATTTTATTTACTACTTTTTAGAACAAAACAAAAAAATAATATTCTACCTACGTCAATCGTATAAAAAAGTTATTGTCCCAGGCGTGATTCGATCGCGCGACCTTTGAATTACTGGCCGTCCTCGCTACCGTTGTGCTACCCCGTGCGGCCGTCGCCGTGATGCTAGATTGACAACATAAACTTGTTTATTTTTTAACATTTCCCCATAATTATGAAACGCCGAAGTTTTGATAAAAGCGGGTGGTGTCATTTTGTTTGGCATCTTAAGCACTATAAATACTGAAAATTTGATCAAAATCGTTAGAGCAGTTTTTGAGAAATTTGCATTTTTGTCGTTTTTTATTGGTTTTTTGGGGTAAATTACCCTTAAAAATTAAAAATTCCAAAAAATGAAAAAAACGCCTGGAGATATTAGGGTTTAGTACCTACATACCAAATTTCATGAAAATCGGACCAATAGTGTCCCCTCTGGTCGTGTATACATACTGACACACTGACAGACAGACACCACGTTAAAAACACTTTTTTGGGTTCAGGGAGCACCAAAACAAAAAATTCCACTAAAAATATTTTTGGGTTCAGGGAGCACCAACACAGATAATTGCACTAAACAATTTTTTGGGGTTCTGGGAGCACCAAAACAGATAATTCAACTGAAAATTCAAATTCGAACATTTTTACGAAAACAATACTTTCTCCATATACTACGTATAGGGTGGAGAAAGTAAAAAACTAGAGGACTTACCTAAACTGTTTAGTCGTAGTATTTTGCCAATAACAGTATGATTATAATATTTGTATAATTATTAACCTTAAAAACTCTTCTATAGAAATTAGTTTAGAGTCGTACTCTATGCATTTAATCTTACCCCTCCCCTGAATCACTTCCGCTCTGGGGAGTCGACTGGCCCTCGGCCCTACCTGGCTGTTTTGACAGTTTTATGACCCCCACGGCAAAAGATCGGCTGGTCCTCGCTCCGTTTTCCTTCCTCAATAATTCGAATTACGGCATACTTTGTAATTTCACCATTAATATTGAAATAATAAAAACGATATAGTTTGTAGTATCAAATGTTTTACTGTCAATGTATTAAGCCTTTTGTTTGCTTTTACCTAATAAAAAAAAAACTGTTGTGAAGAATTTATACCTACCTGATTATAAATTTGCCAAGTTGGTTGTTATAGTAATAAAGGTAAATGCTTTTAATAAACATGTTTTGGTTCAGTATAGGCCTAACCTAATATTTGTTGTTTTTATCCAATCAGCAAATTACCACCGATATTTGATTTTAATTTGAATACCGTAATAATCATTTTACGTGGTTTTTGTTTTATATTACTAACCTTACCTAAAAAAGCGGTTGGTTATGAAGAATAATAAACCGATTCTAAATTTCCTAAGTTGTGCAATAATAATGAATGTAAACAATTATGTGTAGCTAAGCATTTGATTCAAATCAGCTGTTTTGTCTGTGATAGGTCTGGAAGAGTACCCCTGAATTTTCACTATTTTTACACTTTAAAATAAAAATTTTGCAAAATCCTTTCATAGTTTCTGTCTACGACCTCTTAAGAATATACCCTCAAATTTTCGTAGTTTTCCCTTAAGTAGTTTTTGCCCTACGTTGATTCTGTGACAGTCATTCAGTCAGGATTTATATTCAGTCATATTCAATCAAACAGCTTATATTTATAGATAACGACTACACGAAATGAAATCAGTGTTGAAACTATAGTTCTAATTACGAGACAATTTAAATGAAATTTGTCCTGTATTGTTGGGATTTGAATGACAATATGAATGATTTCTCGACATGATTAAAACAAATTTACAAGAATAAAATCATATGGGGTTTGTTAAACCTTGGTTCTAATTTCATATCGTCTTCTTTTTACAGACCTCCTATGACTGTTGTTTTATCTTATCAATACAAAAACTATAAAACATTTAATTTATCCATAACTTAACTGTTTTACTTACACAGTTTAAACAATTTGATTGAAATTTATATTGCTTCAAACAAAATATCTTAACGTGTCATTTAACGTGTTTACAAAGGCATACACACTTATAACATAATATTACATAGAAAAAAAAACAAAAAATATCTTTTATAAAATAATAATTGTACATCCTCGTTCAGGCAAACATCATCTCACATCGTTTACTAAATATTAAACTATTACTCATTCTCAAGCCATGTATTCTGGCACACCTTTTGCGCTCATATTTTCATAAAAAATGTTCCAATCTTTACTCTAAACAAATTTAAAATTAGTATTTCTGTAGAAATCCTTTGCTTTGCCAGGCATAACCTTGAGTTCAGTTGGTAAATGTTAAATTATATATAATTTATTTATTGTGGAAAAGACTTATTTACCTCATGTGCAGTAATAACTCTTTTCCACTTGTATTTATTTAGCAAAGCGTTTCTGCGATCTCGAGTCTGGAATCGGGCGATCAGCGCTGGGATGCTCTTCTTATCAAACGATGGAACTCTATGGGCGGCGATAAGTCTGTTGCGATCCAAGGTAATATTTAATGCCCATAAATCATGGAGTACCTCCATCACGTCCGCTCCCTTCGTTACCGCTGATCTCAATGTTTTCCCCCCTAATTTGCAGGCCTATAATGTTTTGCCTGTTCTGTTCATGGGCCACTCTTGATTTTTAATTTTACTTTTTCAGCGCATTTAGTTTAGAATTTATTTTTTACATTAATCCGAATTGATGATATTTGTAGAGCCGTGGACCATATTGTGAACCACGATATTAGGCATGTTTCCCAGTGGGTGAGGAAACATGGGTTGAGGATTAACAGTGCAAAAAACACAACCAATTATTTTAAGACAAACTACACAGAAATACACTTCCTATTTCCTGACGCTTTAGGCTATTATGGAAAAGTAAATGGGACTGTTGTAGACAGTAAGTAGACTGACGTAGAGTTAATACGTGACTGATACATCTAATAGGGGTTTTGCTGGAATGCACTCTTTAAAAGGAAATATTGCCTTTAGAGAGCTCTTAATTAAATCCTTAAAATTGCCCTACTTTACTTACTGTGATTCTGTAGTCAGTGACATATTAGTGGTACTAGCTAACAAATTGCAGTTGGCACTGAATTAATGGCTTATGGTTTATATTTTGTTTTAAACGCGATGTATACATCACTCATTACTATAACACTGTTAATATTTTAAAACTCGTGATGTACGTTCTTATCATATCTTAAAATTTAGCTACATTATATCCTACAAACTGGAGGGCCGACTTAGGACTGTTTCACACTTTCCCGGCTGTCGTGTAAACGTATGCACGTCAATCGGGACGAAGAGTATACGACTGTTTTCATACTTGTCCAACAAATGTCGTGGTCGTGTAAACGATACCCGGCTGTCGTGCTATTGGTGTAGGAAGTCGGTTGTCTCCACTGCAGTGGACGACTGCTGGTGTCGGCGAAACAAACCGGCGAAGGAAAAGGGTGAAGGGACTAATGACGAAGTACACAATATCTAGCCTGCACGTGTCGTTTGCAGTTTCTACGATACTTTCGTTGTTTTGTTGTTCTTGTTTATGTGTTAAAAAATATTTTTTTAAATTTGGCATCAACTGGGTACTTCCAACAGAAGTGAAAACTATGAAATTACGGTGGGTTTTATTTCCAAATTAATTATCAAAAATTAAAATTGTATAATTTGTAAATTAAAATCATTACTATTAGTCTGATTTTCACATTTTTATATGGTTTATTTATTAATTAAAATATTATACGATGGACCGCTCAAGCCTAATACAAAATATAAATATAACATAATTGATGTAATAATTAATCAAGATAGTCAAAACATTTATTTTTATTGAAGACAAGTTCATCGAGACTTCGTATAGGCTAATACGTTAGTCTTAACGAAATTGTATTAGATACAAATCAACTTTCTCTAAACATAATCATCCAATTTGTATGGAATAAAAAATATACATAAACATTATATTATATAATATTGTCTACAAATGACAAAGGAAAGAGAATGAGTGATAACCCAGTATACTATATACAGTCTGTATACAATGTAGGCCTACATTATTGAATCGAGGTCTGAAAGGACCTTGGCTTAGCTAGATGTCGGTTACCGACAACAGGGTAAGTGTGAAAAAGATCCATTTTTGTGTCGGCGTCGGCTACATGTCGGATAGATGTCGGTTACACAATAACAGCCGGGTAGGCGTGAAACAGGCATACCTGACAAAATATTTGTTTAGTGTACATCCGATGTAAATGCAAAAAGCACAAAAAGAAGATCTATGCTCGCTTACACCACTGCACAGAACCGTAATGTTTAACTAATCGTTTACTGTGCTCGCTTGCCGTTTGTGGAATTCAATTCCAGAAGCAATAAAGTTGGTTGATGTTCGATTCGAGTTTTCGAAAATCTTAATATATTACTTCATGAACAAAATCTACTAACTTTCATTCAATAAATTAAATAGGTACAATACCTGCTTTTTTGTCTTATCCAATCCTAAAATCACTTTGTGATTACCGCGGTTTCGGGTAACCTATGTACCCATCTTCAGATCACAGAAATAAATAAAAATAATTCCCTTCATGAGGTCGTCAAAACATTAAAGTTAATACACAAAAAAAAAATCACAAAAACACGTAACGAAACACATTAAAACACTTTTTCAAAAAAACATATTAAAAACATCGATTAGGCCTAATCACGCTAACCGGTCACGAAAAAACGTTTAATACGACTGCCGTGGCGAGGTTTGGAGTCTATCCCTTTTCTTTGCCTTAGTCCTTATCACTGTTTGGTTGAGAAGCGTTACAACCCTGCAATTTTATCATAGTGTCGAACACAATATCCGGCGGGAAGGAAACCTTGTCGTTTAATAGGTGTTTATTTTGTTTTTGCCGCTTTATAAATAGCAAACTCTTCCCATCAGTCCATATAGCGACCTTTCTTACATACGTGTAGTATGTCCATGTTTCGGGGAAAATCGGTATAACCATGGTCGTTATTTATTACATGCTCCGCGAAATTAGAAATTACAGTCCCCTGGCTTCTTTTGGGTAAGTGTTCCTTAAACCGTTTTATAAAAGGACGTCCTGTTTGATCTATGTAATAATTTGGGCAATCATTACAGGATAGTTTGTAGATTCCCGTTTGTAGTGTTGAGTCGAGCTTTTTCTTAGTAGGTCTGTTCAATATAGACTCAAGTTTGTTGGACGTTCTGAACGTGGTGACGACGTCATTTTTTGACATCTCGTTGCTTAATGTGTTGTTCAGCAGGCTGCCGTATTTTACAGAGATGTAAGACTGTTTTTTCTTTGGTTTTTGAGTTATTTTATTCTTTTTATGTTTTACTATGAGACTGTCAATCATTGAGGTATCGTAACCGTTGGTCAGAGCTATATGTTTTATAACACTCACCTCATGGTCGTAGTCGGATTGTTTTAGAGGAATGGAAAGAAGGCGGTGGACGAAGCTACCTATTAAATGCTGAGGATTTTTAGGAATATGGATGGTGGGATGTAGCGTGAATTGTTTGGTCTGTAGTTGTTAGTTTTCAGTATATATATTGAAGTTGATGGTTGATTTTTAATAAAGTTAAATCGAGAAAGTTTAGTGTACTGTCGTGTTCTATTTCTAGGATGAATTTTAGGTTGGGGTGAATGTTGTTTAGGCAATTCTTTGAGAGAATTGTAACATTTTTTTATTATTTCCCTCCATATTAATTTGACAAATAAACGTATTTTTATGAGATTTGTGTTTAGAAAGAAGCCACTACACAGGAACTTGAAAAAAGAAGTAAGAACAAGAGCCTTAAATTGAACCTGTCCAAAGTTACGCTACCACTGTCTTATGCTTGAATCACATGAAAAATATGAGAAAAATATTTAGAATACATAAAACCTCAATCGAGAATAGTATTGTCAAATAATGAAACTTTTCAAAATTCTAAATCGAACGGCTCTAAATTATTGTCATATCTGTAACTAAATAATGACAATTTGCCATAGTGCTACTTATTATTACCTTTAATTATTAAAATAAAAACATCGGGAAAAAACAGAAAGTCAGTTATTTTACATCTCGATGTGTTTTTTGTACATAGACAACCCTAATAAAATTCGTTCGTCTAAAAATTGGGTAGTTTTGTATAAGATGGTGGTCTCATTTTATGTTCAAAGGAGTAAAATTAAGTAAGTATTTCAACATCTCGTAATACATTTTTAAAATAATGGTATACCACGTATGTACTGTTAAACGTACATACACGTATGTAGGGTTAAAATAGATGTGTCCAATACTGAATAATGTAACTTTACACATATTTATGCTTGATAATCAATGTCTTTGTTTATTCACTGATAAGTTTAATGCAATATTATCTCAGTGTGTCGTGAACATAACTACAGGTGATTGGTCGGCTTTTAGTTTTATTGCAAATATCGTGGAATTTGATAAGCGCATTTTCTTCATTATTGTATAGACTTGAAGTGACGGTTGCTAAGCAATAAACAAACAAACTACCATTGTGCCTCGTCAATATAATAGAAAGCACATTAAATTTCTATAGGCTTGCGTGACTTTTACAAGATAAATTACGGACGGGGTTTTCAGTAATCGCTATTTTACCACGTTTTTATTTTTTATTTTAAACCCTATTTTTTATAAGTTAAAATTTTAAGGTAGGCCTACCTTCAAAATTAATTTGATTATGGAAAGTATTTTATTTGATCGAGCCAATGTAGAAGATTCTTCGGAACCTAAAAGAGCTGCGCCAATTTTGTAGAAAGAGGGTTTAAATATTTTTGTTACATTGTTTATAATCAGAAGCATTCCGGCTGTTGGGAAAAATTTGATAACATTTTTTTATAAAAATGAGTTTAAAAAAATAATTTAATATTTAAATAAGTGTTATGAAGAATCAAATCACAACATATTATTATCATTAAGAATCTTTTTGTACTTAATATTGTCAAAATAAGTGCTGTTTTAAAGCACTTACTTTAACTACTAACACATACAGCTAGATATTTTTCTTCTATCAGATGAAATTCTTTCAATTCAATTCGATGATGCATACTTAGGTTATACGAAAATTAAAAAAAAATCCTACAGTTGTTATCTCAAAATGCATGAAATTCCTCATGTCTGTAACTTCAGTCATTCAATTTCAATAGAACAAATTACCCCAATATTTTAAATCATGGCTCATATTTTCGCTCTCAAGTCTTATTCTAAACGAAATGTACCTACTTTGATAGCTCAATATTGGACCAATCACAAAAATGATATTGTTCGCCGGATTGTAAGTACAGTGTGCGATAGGTTCAACTGCACTTCAATTGTAATAGTTTTAATGTTTTGTATTTCTAGAGAAATATACACAGTAAAAGGAATCTGAAAACATAGATTTTACCTCACACATGTTCTACCTTCAAGTTGTATTTAACTCTCGGGGTTTGTTTAAGTATTCGAACATGTTGGTGAAAAGGAGCTGTTACATGATTCTAATGAATCTAGTTATTTCTTCATGTCGGTGACTCATGTCGGAAGATGATTTCCTTCATCATACTCACCACATTAGCGTTAGGTGGTGAAAGGTCGAAAAAGTGGGATGGCTATTTAAAGTTTTTCATCGGGAAATCAGGTGGTTGCCAAACTTTATTTGGAGTAAAGCAGCAGTGGCTGCAGTGGTGTGAGTGGCGGCACCACCTTGCTGGAACAACTGAGAACCAAAGTCCAGATTGCTAGCTTGACAAAACTTCTTGTTTTTGACAAATTTTGAAGCATATTCTCTCTGTATAGTATATTCAAATGTGTTTAGTGGAAGTTTTTCGAAGTCCGCAGAACTTGCTGTAGAAGTCTACTGTGGTTGTTATTCGTAATGGTGGATTTTGGACAACCTACACTCCCTTTACGCTGAGTCTAAACACTAGCAGTTCGACGGAACTTGTCAATAACACCTATTATTAAGGTATTATTTGGCGGTTGTTTGTGAAATTATTCTTGAAACTCTACAGCAGTTCACACCAAACTGGGAATACCGCAACGGTTTATTCCGTAGGAGCGATTTAAAGCTGTATGATAAAAACTTTATGGTGATACGAACCAACAGCGTTAAACAATCAGTTGCAACAATCAACAACTAAATCAGCTGTCCTAAAAGACTAACTGCAACTGCTTTTAATTTCGGTACTGTTTATTTAGGCGCATACTGCATTAGAGTGATTGAGGTGATATTTGTTTTCTTTTTGTTGGTAGTTGATGACGTTACCCTTCTCATTAATAATTTAATAGTTTAATTTATGTTCTCATAAATAAACTAAATGAAAGAAAATTAATGCAATGGTAGTACTAAATAACTAACCCATTCAGTGCAAGGAATACGTTTCACACTCAACATTTCAACCGCAATAGAAATTCACTTTATTTGTTGACGATGTATATCTACCTCAAGCATGGATAGAAAATATCTCAATCTAAGTGAGGAGTGTTGATTGTGAATGTTAACTAAATAGAGAAGATCTGTATTGATAACTCTATGGTAGTGCTCACACTTCCCAAAATTAAAAAAATCAATAAGTGTGTTATCGTTTCAAGAAATAGTGGTTCTGAAGAAAGTGGCGATAGATCATGTAGCTGTAAATAAATCGATGGATATAAAGAAGTATAGTTCTTTAGGGTTCCGCGACTGAAAAATACTTTTCCCAAATGTGTTTTTTATGCTAGTAAGTAAGACCGATACCACTCATTTTCAGAAATTCTGTAAAATCGGTCCTTTTCTGAAAAGGGTCGCGACCTATCCTTGCGTTTTCCCTTACTACTCGATGCGGTTGTGCCATGATAAAATGACCGGATGAATAAGGCAATTGGGAAGAAGTTGAACGATACCACAATGTAGTCGTAAACTATTTTTGATCTAATTTCCGTATTTATTCTGAAATTGTATTGCAGATTAACTTAATGTATAAGTTAAAGATATATCACGTACGTGCGTTATGTAGTATGATGAAAAGTATTGCAAACAATTCTACCTGTATTTTATTTTAACGTCTGCAATTTCCTCATGAAGCAATTGTGTTCCCATTTCCCAATGAAGCCTTTATACATTCGTAACTTTATGGGTACTGTGTGACGTTCTATTCAAGTATTGGAGTCTGTTCGGTTGGGTGTTAATGACCATAATACGTTAACAAAAAACTAGAGCATACATTTTACAAAACTAAATTGCAGACCCACGGAAAGTTGACTAATATTAAAGTTAATTAAGCACTTAATACAAGGGAATTATTAATTCCTATTTAAATTATGTTTATTTAAGGAATAAGGATTTTATATGAATACAACTTTCATATTATTTTTAAAATAATTCATTCAAATGACGTCCATGTATGACAATGGACTGATTTATACGTTCAACGAAATTGTCAATAACTGTTATTAAAAAAACTGGTGTGACTGCTTTCACCTCGCGCTGAGTCACGACTTTCAGGTCTTACCTGTTTTTTTGTTTTGTTTTTTTGAGGTATGCCCTCAGTAAAAATACGGAATAGACAGGGTGGGAGACCCGGAAGGCCAATGGAATATCCCCAAATCGAGAAATCAAACAACCGACGAAATTTTCTCATACTCAGCCTGGCGTTAGAGTCGTTGCACCATCTTAGTGGTAATAAACATGCTCCAGTTGGTGTTTATTGAGGACCGGAGCATTTCCGTAATCTTTTGGTTTTAGTTCTTGAACAACCTGAATTTTATATTGATTGATTCTAAAGTCCTTATGTAAAAGTCTTGACAGGATAGAGTGAGACATATTTAGAGTTCTAGCGTGTTCCTTTCATACCAAATAAAGCTTTGCACAAAGCCATCAGGAAAACGTTCCTCATTTTCTGGAGTACACACTGTTCTTGGTAGGCCTAGTTTTTTTCAGGTTAACGATGGAAACTTTTTCTCGCTATTTACTCACTCGCTGGGAAATTGTTCCGTGATGGAACTGTTCCTATTCTATTAACACCGAATTTTTGTCTAATTAAACGTTGCACACTGATCATTGAATTATTTTTAATTAAACTTTCCGCAGAGGAAAGTATGACGTTGTTTTGTCAAATTTTCCATTGTTGACTGAATTAAACAATCCAAGCACAACAATCAGTTGGCAACAAGCTGATTTGTTTATTGTAACATGAAAACAGTCAGTTTGGCATGTGCCACCCAGTATGTAGGCCTACATTTTACAGAGGAAAAAGGCAAACTTGTACTTTTATATAATATACTTTTTACGCTTGTAACCTGTAAGTAAAGAATCACTTTTCTCACAAAGGAATGCTTTTATCTGTATGGTACAAAATGTAACCTTAACATGCAAGTACATGTAACTTTTATTTATGTGGAATAGACCTCAGATAGTAAGATCTAAATAAACATAAGTATTCTGTCAATAAGATAAGTATTCTTGCATTAAAACTTTCTGTTCAACAAATATTCTTACGAAGGAGGAAGTTGAATTGGTTTTCTTATCATTGGGAAATTAGCTGTATGGAACTCTATTAAACATTCAGGCAAAAGTTCGGTTAGAACGACGACAGTCTGTAAATTGTCTCGCATCTTACATCGCAGGCGTCAGACCGACTGGCTTTGTGTTCACGCAGTCTATCTTTAAGACGACAAGGGGTTATGTCGTAGAAAACTTTGAATAGCACTCACTTCGTTACCGAACATTAACAGGACTATAGTTTTATACGTGGTAGTTAGTCAAACTAAATGGTGCAATACATCGAACAACCCTGAATATGTAATATGCACATAAACAAAAAATATGTTAGGATATAAGTTATGATAAAACAAGTTATGATCCGTTTCGGGGCAGTTTTATTATTGTTCAGCGCACTTGTATTTATAAATACACTAAAGAAAACTCTTCTAGCCCAATTCTTCTAGAGGTAAATTATTTAATCTAAAATCAAAATGAAAACATTATAACAAATAAATGAGGCACAACATACTGTTTATCATTTATGAAGAAACTATTATTTTTGTCTAACTAATATGAAAATAAATTAAATTTATTGATTCGTCAATTGTCAATTGCATCACAATTTTGTAAGATATTTACAAACTTAAACTATAGTGAAAGATGGAACACTTTTTCGAGACTTCGGCTCGTCCGGACAGAACACACGAATTGAAAGAAAATTAAATTTAAAAATGACTGTCAAAATCGGTTTTCCCGTACGGTACCCAAAAACAAATAAAATGATATCCACACTGAATTTTCAAAATTTTACTCATTATTTTCACAATGTTTACCCAAAAACGTAACCCCGATGCGCTATGACTTTTTAACTCTCAAAATCGATTGTTTCGTACCCAAAAACATATAAAACGATACCCCCACACATTATTTTCATAATTTTGACCCAATATTTTCAAAATTTGAACACAAAAACTTGATCCCGACGCGTTACGACTCACGCTAGAAAGCTCAAATGCTTTTCAACTCTCCGCAGTAAAATTACGAAGATTTTGGTTGTATACGACTCTGTGAGTGCTTATATCGTGTTTACAGGAAAACAGACACACAAAAAATCATCATATGAATTTAATACTTCGGCATTCTAATGCGAGCCAAAGTAACAACATTAATCAACATTACAATCATATAAATAAGATTGAAGTGTCTCTCTGTGATTTCGAAATAAATACTTTTATATAATCTCATTTGATTATTCCAACTTTACCGAAACCTAAACATGCATTTTTTATTTTTGTCTGTCTTAGAAGTCCATCTGTTTTTCTGTCTGTCCGGGCTAATCTACGGAATGGCGGAATCAATTTTGACGACTTTAATTTGCATGTAGAGGACTTTTCAGAGATTAATTTCTGCTACTTTTCATCCTGGAAATATTAAGGGTTCCTATTTAAAAATTATAGACAAAATTAGGGGTTTGTGAACGGCCGTGACACGTAACAATTATAAATAAAACAACTGATTTGGATCAAAAGCTTAACCCTTTGACAAGATCGTCTGTATTTTAATTTACTGTATACGCTGGTTTAACCGTTAAATATATATCAAAACAGTATGCAAAAATGTGAAATGTAGTTATTGGTGTTAAATACACCAAATTTTTACGGAAAACGGGATTTTTAGTGTTTATTGATTCATAGCGAATCGTTTCCGTAGGCATAAAAGGGATGCATAGATCGATTTAGGCGAAACTCACTGTGCATTTTTGGGCGCTGGAAGTCGGAGATAAACTCGTTTTTTTTAACTGCGTTTAATGATCAGGAAACAATATTTACTTATTTAATCACATGTGCTAGCGAAGCCGTTGGTACCAGATAGTGCAATAATAAACAGATTAAAATAAAATAAAACATAATCAAAACTTCTACTCGTAAATATACTAAACATATAATTATTACAGATTCTGAATTTACTCGACGTTAAAGTTCAGGTTTGAGACAACCTACATTAGGCATATATTATTATATAATTTGTTTTAAACTTTAAAGAAAGTAGCAACAATAACACCACCGGACCCACCCATCCTGAAAGCACAAATATACAAACAATGCCATTCTTTTATTATGACTTTAATATCAAGCACAAATTAATAAACACACATACTCGACATCCTTTCGCATATTATTATACTCACATTCATTACGCTGAAAACCACCAACACCTGGATCTAAGCTGTTAACTTAGGTTTTGGAACAAAGATATACATTTTTTCTTAGCCTCGCCTTTATGATGTCATAGTTACCTTTTGAATTTCCATTTATTTGATGGAAAATACTCAATACTTTAAACACGTATACATTATTTATAGCCCAGTCAATAAAGGCCAAAAATTGTCATTTGTCGCAACTAATTAGGGGAAAGCTGAATTTTTTATATGTGATAGACCCTTATGAGATATGTATTTTCTCAAAAGTCCCCACCTCTCCCCCTTGTGCTTCCTCCCCCCCTTGAAGCGTACAAATGCAGAGTTTCACTAGATTGCCTACACGATCGTTAATACTCATCCTAGCGAATTAATATTTTGTATATTTGTTCCTTAATACATACTAAACATATTTTGTTCTTATAAATTTTTCGTTTAAGTTAATATTAAGGGAACTATTAAACAGCAAACAAAAAAATGGTTTCTCAAAGCATATAAATTTACTTTATTAACTATATTTTTTAAATTATTTAAAATACACAAAAATGGTTCAAATACAATTTTTAGTATGTATCTTTAGCTTTAATATGATATGGATAATTCCTTGTTTAAATTTATTGCTTGCTCTTGGGACGTCGTCAAAGATAGCGCATGCACGCCGCTCCAGTGGTCAATATTAAGAACGCTTAAGAACAAAATATGTTTAGTATGTATTAAGGAACAAATATACAAAATATTAATTCGCTACGATGAGTATTAACGAACTTGTAAGCACTCTAGTGAAACTCTGCATTTGTACGCTTCAAGGGGGTGGAGGGGGAAGCACAAGGGGGAGAGGTGGGGACACTTGTCTCATAAGGGTCTATCACATATACAAAATTCAGCTTTCCCCTAATTTGTTGCGACAAAAAACCTTTATTGACTGGGCTATTAATGGCAATATGTTTAGGGTTTGAAATAACATAATCGAACTAGCACTTGAGAGTTTCTTAAGGATTATTTAAATAAATGTTCTCTGTAAAATCAGCAATGAATCCAATGTACGTCCCCCCCCCCCCCCCACACACAGCAATCCAGCTTAGAACTTACAAACGTACAGTACTTGGCTCTGAGGAATTCCAATCTACAACATTCTTAACCATATATAAAAAATACGTAAATATTTAATCAATTTATTTTTGACGCAAGTTATATTTGGCTTCCAACTGATAGTCCAGTCATCAGCCGTTTTCGCGTTTTGAGAATCAACATCTATTTTCTTGATAACTGGAATTTAGGTAGTATTTACAACCTTCTTCAAAATCTACCCTGTGCCGAAGCGGGCTTTTACTCTAGGGGTGAAATCAACCCCTTCTAGGGGGTGAAACATTTTTTAATCAAACTTAACTGGAAGATCGATTGACCAATTCTGAGCAATTTTTGTTCCATAAAGTGTTTTGTAAAGTTGATACTTTCCAAGTTATTAAGGATTAAAACTGTGCATTTTCATTTAAAACCCATGGTTTTTAACAGTTTTTCACGAATAACTTTAAAAGTTTTTATTTTAGGCTATTGAAAAAAACCATTATAACAAAAATGTAGCTAATAAAAAAAAGAGATTCATTTTTAATGACTTACCCAAAACGAACTAAGTTATTGCTCGTTGAAGGACGGTTATTTTCCGAGAAACCCGAAATTGAAAACCGTCAACATTAAATAACTTGAAAATGGTGACATTTTTTAGGAAACTCAAGATATCTTTTTAAAGTACATAAAAAAACCTTTTAAATGAGCGCTGATAAAAGTATTTTGCATAAGAATTGACTAACTTATAACAAAAATGAAGTAACTTCTTTATTTTTAACATTTAACAATTACACCCTTGCCATTAACACCCTAATTGAAATTAATCGTAACCCACTTGCAATTAACTTCATGTAGGTGTTATTGATATGATCCAAGTGATTTTACTGGTTTGGAATGCTTATTTTAGAAAAAAATAATTGATTAAATTGAAAACTGCATTTTTGTAATTTTGAAAAAAAACATTTTTCTTAAATAAACCAAAAACTTCAATATGAACAACATGGTATGAAAAATTGTTTCAAATATTAATTGTATATTCTTTTTTACTGAAAATTTTGCACTTTTTAAAAATTTTGTATCATAAAAATTTAATCCTTGTATGGCGGTTCAAAGTTTATATTCGCGTACTATTTGTACCTTATCCAAGCCCTGAACCCAACCTTTTTCAAAAATAAGGGTTGAAATTTTTTTTAACTAATATGTCTTTAAAGCACTTAAAATTCACTACAAAAAAATTTGTTTAAGTTTATAGCTTAAAAAATAAGTTAATTATCGTCGAAAAACCAACTGCATTTTTTTAAATTACGGAGCATGAATTTTGGAGCATAGGGGCAGACAGAAAAATGGAGCATACGATCGAGCAACAGCTGGCACATGGTGAAAGTATTATAACGGTCTTTTCTAATCTAAGTGTGTGCAACGGAATTCTAATATATATATTGCAACGGGAAGTGCCCGATTGCAATTCGAAAAATTCGAGTTTTGTAAAGGAATTTGCAAAAATCGAATTTTTTTAGTCTGGCGAGAGCATCTACTGTATGTAGGCCATGAAACAGCAAAGTCCAGGCGACAAGGCCGTTATCTCCCGAGATGCGACTTTTGAACCATGACATGTTAAGAGCTGAAAACTTAACTTAGTAGAATAGGGAATGATTTCTGTGGGAATAACCGGGATCTGAGAATTTACGGATTCTGGATTTTGGTTGGTTAATGCATTGTGCTAAAAACGCGTGTATTGGTCATCCATTTCCCGATTCGTAAATCAAAAATGTACTTACGTTATAAGCGTTAAAAGCTAAGGGAAATTTTCAAATTAACTCAAATTTCAAAAAGAGTAATATTTTTGGAAATGGCATAATATTCTAAGAAAGAAAGGTTATATAACAAAAGTCGATATTTTCAGTTTTAAAGAAATCAGTCAAATCAAATTGAGTTAAAGTAGTAGAAAAAAGAGTTTTAAAGTAAATGTCTTGTAAGGAACTTTTTAAAGAAAGAATGTAGTGTTATATAAATTAAATAAATAATTAAATTGTGTAAATTGAAAAGGTGAGGGTTTTCACACATTTAAACGAAGTATAAAAAAGTTAAGTAAATATTTTATGTTATAAAGAGATGAATGAGAGTTATAAGTGTTAGGTGATATTGTAAAACGTTAGTAGTTGAAACAAATTTCGGGAGTAGAGTTAATTAAACCCAGTTTGAAAAATCGAAATTTAAAAAGTCCCTACAAACTACAATTTCTGAAGAAACAAAATAAAACTACGGCCATGTATTCAAAACAAAGGCAAATTGGATATACAAAAAGGAAAAATTGAAAATGTTAATGAGAAAAATTTAATTAATTAATCAGCTGCGTTAGAGACCCCAGTAGGCCTAAAAAGTGAACCCCGAGTCGCACAACTACAATTCGACTTCGAGAAGAAAGGTAAAGCCATGACGAATAAGAATCTCCAAATAAATCCAAAATCAGTGTAAAACTTAACGAGTTATGAAGAAAATAAGGAAATTGGTTAATTTTGGTAAAGCCAAGTAAAGATTAGACGAAGCGGAGGACACGTCACGAAAGTGGAAGGGATGAGCGGGAAGGCCTAACGCGGGAAACTGCAAAAGCTTAGATATGACTTTATGTGAAAACTAATGAGAAAAAAGGAGAAAAAACTTCACAACAATTCAGGAAATAATTTATACAACATATGAGTACCAAAAAACTCCGAAAAAAGTGGAGTTTTTGGAAATCTGGAAAAACCGCCAAACGCTACAGTTACAAGGGAAAGGGAGACCCTATAAAAGCGGAGGACGCGTTGATCTGGGGCTTCTTCTAAAAAATCGTTGCGAGAGATGTGTTAGTCTGCTTCTTATAAGTTTTGATACGCCGTGAGGCTGCTGCATCATCTGTTAATTTTTCTAAGATGTTATAAGTTCGATATTGTAATCAAGTCTAACGATTACCAACAAGTACTAGATTTTTGTCTTCGTAAAACTTAAATATTATATTTTTTATAAAAGTCTAAAGAGCTGAGAGTTTATTAAGCGTAAATGACATAGTTAAGGGATGTCATTTGGACTACGTCAAAGGAACGAACTGGCGAACTCATCAACTTCAAATGAACTTCTAAAAGGATAACCAGACGAACAACCCGAGGAAAACTGGACATAAGGAGGGAAACGATCCGGCTAACCAACAGGCGACTTCTGGAGGACCACAGACATACCACGACATCAGGGAAGCTGTTCTAAAGAAAACACCTGTATTCCCAGGACAACACCAGCGACTCTGAGGTCACCAATTGTAGCAAAAAGAAACAGCAAACATAAGGTCTGTGAAAATCGAATGCTACGTTATTTGTCCCCTAAATTGCCTGAATTAGAGTCAGTAAATTTGTTTCAAATACTGGGTTAGTTAGGATAATTTTTAAATTAATATCTGAAAAAATCTATTAAAAAAGTAAATTCATTCAAATCAGTAGAGTCATTAAATAGTATAAATAAATTAATAATTAAATCAAATCATAAGCCATATAAAATTAAAAGCCATTATTAAAATTGAATTAAATTAAATTAGAACGTTCTGCCTATCTGTAGAATAATTGTATTTGAATTGTGTTTAAAAGTTATTGTTTTAAAGGGAAAGTTACCCTAAGAAATTGATTATTATTATTTGAAAGGTCTATTTTATTTTGCAAATTTGGTAAATAAAAACTATAATTTATTTACAGAACAAAAAATTCACTTGAGTTTTAAATTTACCTGTATTACTGTATATCCATTGTGTCCTGTTCTTATACAATTAGTAGTGAATATATGAAAAGGTTTTTGAAAGCACAAATAGGTTACTATGGTGGTTCCACTGTTCTCACTTCTCTGAGATTTACAAAAAGTAAACAAGAGTCATTAATTATCTGAGCTATTAAAGTTTTAAATTCTGGAAGTTGTAAAAAAGTCTTTTATAGAGTAAAGTAAATTTATTCAACTTAAATTGCATCACCTAGGTGAAACATGTTAGTAGCCTTAGCCTTCCAGTAGGTGATAGTAATTTAAATTTACAGCAAAGCAAGTTGTTTCTTTGAGAAGATTTTGGTATCCCGAAAGTAGGGCCCGACAACAAGAGCTTTCGTTGTAAATTTTTGCGTCCCGAACGTGGGGCGTGATTTAAGTTTGCAGCGGCAAACGTGGTTTGCGTTGTAAATTTTGGCGCCCAACTAGTGGGGCTCGATTTAACCTACGGTTAAAATAACCAGAAGTTAAATTAAGTCAAGGACCGACGTAACAATTATTTGTGCTTTAATTGTATTTGTTAGGATAAGGATATTTTGTGTAGTATGTAAAATACGGCTGCTATTATCAATACTGTGTCAAAAGTTTCCCGGGTTCGTTAGTCGTTTGTGTATAGGGTGGGAGTAGTTATAATTACTGTTAAAAATATTTTGTTGTGGTAAAATCGTGTTTAGAAAGGGAGATTGTATAGGAAAGTTTAAAATAAAAAATTATTGAGTGGTTTTAAGACGCGACACGACATAGTAACAATAATATAACGAGTTTAAGTGAAATAAGAAAGCGAGTTAATTAAATAAAATAAAATGGCCAGCAAAGAGTTAAAGGATTTTATGGACATGTATAAAAAAGATAAGGAAGAAGAAAAGAAACGTATGGAAGAGGACCGGAAACGTATGGAAGAGGACCGGAAACGCATGGAGAAAAAAGAAAATGAAGAAATTCAACGGCGAGTGGAGGAAGCAAGGCTTAAAGAAATGGAGAAGAAAGAAAAAGAAGAGGCTCGAGAGCGTAAAGACGAACGAAGGAGGCTGAAGGACGAAAAGATCCGTGAAGAAAAAGCAACAAGAGAAAAGGAACAACGGGAGCTGTACCAACTAGTTTCTGGAAAAATTGGAGAGATAGGAGCCAAAATAGAAGAGGAGACCGAGAGGTGCGTCCTGCAGCATTCAAGGTTGGAGAATAGAGTGGACCAGATGGATGAAAAAATAAAGTACTTAGAAGAATCCACGAGCTCAATAAAGGAAACAACAGATGCAAATTTTAAGAAGATAGAGAAAAGGTGTGAAAGGGTTGAGAAAAAATTAGGGGAAGTAGGTAGTCAGTCAATGGGGACGCGTAACCTAGGTATAATGGTGCCTAGATATGATAGTGATGCAAGGAAGCTGGAATATTATGGCAATGCGCAGGAACGGCCAAAACAGTTTTTAAGGGAATTAGAAAGTTTAATTGACGAAATTAATCCGTTTATGGGTGATAGTGAGAAGCTTAAACTAGTGGAAATGCATTTAAAATCAAGTGCACGAGAGTGGTTTCAAGTAATCAGAATGGAGGATATGAGATACGGAGAGTTTAGGGAAAGGTTTTTACAAAACTATTGGTCGCTGCAAAAGCAGAAAATCGAGCGAAATAGGATAGAAAATGGTAGATATTATGAAAATAGTACGTTAAGCCGAAAAGACTATTTCTGCCGTATGATAAATAAGGCATCCGATTTTGACCCAAAATATCCTGAAGCTTTCTTAGTGTTTACGATTATGCAACACTTTGATGATCATATAAGGTTGGCGAGCATGGGTAAGCCCAGTGAGAACATTCAAGAGGCAATTAATTTCCTTAATAACATTGATATGATGGAAGAGGCGAGACGCGGTGCAAGGACACCGAATACGCGATTTAATCAAGCGCCAAATCAATCATATCAACAAAGGCCTAGCCCACAACCCAATCAGAACCCACCTGTACAGCGATCCTTCCACCAAAACCCAAATAATAACCAACGCCCGAATCCGAACCGACCTAATCCGTCTAGACCTAATCCAAATCCAGCGCCTGCAAAAAACGCGTAGATAAGGCCCTGCAAATGGATCAACGAAATCGGAATGATGGGGCTGCGGAAAAATGTAATCGAGAATTTAATGTACATAAAATAAGTAAAGTAAAAAGTAATGAAGCCAAATTAACCCAAAATCAAACTAGACCGGCGAATAAAACAATAGAGAGGTGTGAAGATGCGTTAAGTGTGAAGAAAGCAATAGGTAGCTTACACTACAATATTAGAGACGATTTGTTGAACGATACGGACGAGCGAGTTATAGCCGAAAGCTTAATCGATGAAATTCCCACTATTTTGATAGAAATAGAAAACAACGTAGCGATATTGGAATTGGACACTGGATCAGAAATTTCTGTAATTCAGCAGGATTATGTAGAGCAATTAAAAGCAGAATTTGTTAATATGTTGGAGCTGCCAGTTTCAAATTTAGAGTTGGTGACCGCGTTGAAAGGGAAAGTCCAAAAAATTAATAAACAAATAATGATTAGGGTTAAATTTGGAACGGAATTTATAGACGCAAAGTTTCTAGTTGCTAAAGGGTTAAAATCCCGAATTATTTGTGGATGCGATATGTTATATAGTATTCAGGCCAAAATAAATATGCAAAACAAATTTGTACAAGTTAATATTAATAATAAAACAATAGAAATACAATTTATTGAAAAACAGGTTGCCATAAGCAAAATAAAGGGCAAATGTTTAAATATAGCGTCAAGATATGCGGCGAATATTAAAGGTACAGGAAGGCCTAAACAAATGGGGGCGTTGACTAAAGCAGCAATGCCTAATAAAATTAAAGTAGAAGTTTCGTCAAGTACAGGAAGTACGAACGAAGTGGTGTTGGAAAATTCGCAAGTAATTAACAACATAATGGCAGGAAACGGAAATGAAGACGAACAAAAGGATGCGACAGCGGTACCAGATAACGGAGAAAAGGTTAAAAGGGAAGAAGGGTTGGAGAAAAGCGCGACAAAAGGGTTGCGACTTCAACGGGGTTCCAACAGGAACTATTGTAAACAAATAGTCTCGAAAGGGTTATCCAAGGAAGCCAGAGATGAAAGTAATCGTCGAATTTATATAAATAAAAAATTAAGTAGTAAGGAATATGTAGGTACAAGTAGGCCTAATATTCAAATGAGTAACCGATCTCCGATGGAACAAGCTAGAAGTTGTAGGCCTAATAAGAATATTGTAACGTCTAATAATTCTTTTTCACAACACTGCACTAAACACTTTGTTGACAATAATAATAATAATAAAACACAAGCACTTTGTAATAATAATAATTTGATTAGCGGAGAAATCAATGAGATTAAAAACTTTGGTAGTAATATGAAACGATACACTGCT
>JAGFPH010000119.1:59555-84038 GCA_018207615.1 Philaenus spumarius | reverse complement strand
AGTAAAGTAAATTTATTCAACTTAAATTGCATCACCTAGGTGAAACATGTTAGTAGCCTTAGCCTTCCAGTAGGTGATAGTAATTTAAATTTACAGCAAAGCAAGTTGTTTCTTTGAGAAGATTTTGGTGTCCCGAAAGTAGGGCCCGACAAGAAGAGCTTTCGTTGTAAATTTTTGCGTCCCGAACGTGGGGCGTGATTTAAGTTTGCAGCGGCAAACGTGGTTTGCGTTGTAAATTTTGGCGCCCAACTAGTGGGGCTCGATTTAACCTACGGTTAAAATAACCAGAAGTTAAATTAAGTCAAGGACCGACGTAACAATTATTTGTGCTTTAATTGTATTTGTTAGGATAAGGATATTTTGTGTAGTATGTAAAATACGGCTGCTATTATCAATACTGTGTCAAAAGTTTCCCGGGTTCGTTAGTCGTTTGTGTATAGGGTGGGAGTAGTTATAATTACTGTTAAAAATATTTTGTTGTGGTAAAATCGTGTTTAGAAAGGGAGATTGTATAGGAAAGTTTAAAATAAAAAATTATTGAGTGGTTTTAAGACGCGACACGACATAGTAACAATAATATAACGAGTTTAAGTGAAATAAGAAAGCGAGTTAATTAAATAAAATAAAATGGCCAGCAAAGAGTTAAAGGATTTTATGGACATGTATAAAAAAGATAAGGAAGAAGAAAAGAAACGTATGGAAGAGGACCGGAAACGTATGGAAGAGGACCGGAAACGCATGGAGAAAAAAGAAAATGAAGAAATTCAACGGCGAGTGGAGGAAGCAAGGCTTAAAGAAATGGAGAAGAAAGAAAAAGAAGAGGCTCGAGAGCGTAAAGACGAACGAAGGAGGCTGAAGGACGAAAAGATCCGTGAAGAAAAAGCAACAAGAGAAAAGGAACAACGGGAGCTGTACCAACTAGTTTCTGGAAAAATTGGAGAGATAGGAGCCAAAATAGAAGAGGAGACCGAGAGGTGCGTCCTGCAGCATTCAAGGTTGGAGAATAGAGTGGACCAGATGGATGAAAAAATAAAGTACTTAGAAGAATCCACGAGCTCAATAAAGGAAACAACAGATGCAAATTTTAAGAAGATAGAGAAAAGGTGTGAAAGGGTTGAGAAAAAATTAGGGGAAGTAGGTAGTCAGTCAATGGGGACGCGTAACCTAGGTATAATGGTGCCTAGATATGATAGTGATGCAAGGAAGCTGGAATATTATGGCAATGCGCAGGAACGGCCAAAACAGTTTTTAAGGGAATTAGAAAGTTTAATTGACGAAATTAATCCGTTTATGGGTGATAGTGAGAAGCTTAAACTAGTGGAAATGCATTTAAAATCAAGTGCACGAGAGTGGTTTCAAGTAATCAGAATGGAGGATATGAGATACGGAGAGTTTAGGGAAAGGTTTTTACAAAACTATTGGTCGCTGCAAAAGCAGAAAATCGAGCGAAATAGGATAGAAAATGGTAGATATTATGAAAATAGTACGTTAAGCCGAAAAGACTATTTCTGCCGTATGATAAATAAGGCATCCGATTTTGACCCAAAATATCCTGAAGCTTTCTTAGTGTTTACGATTATGCAACACTTTGATGATCATATAAGGTTGGCGAGCATGGGTAAGCCCAGTGAGAACATTCAAGAGGCAATTAATTTCCTTAATAACATTGATATGATGGAAGAGGCGAGACGCGGTGCAAGGACACCGAATACGCGATTTAATCAAGCGCCAAATCAATCATATCAACAAAGGCCTAGCCCACAACCCAATCAGAACCCACCTGTACAGCGATCCTTCCACCAAAACCCAAATAATAACCAACGCCCGAATCCGAACCGACCTAATCCGTCTAGACCTAATCCAAATCCAGCGCCTGCAAAAAACGCGTAGATAAGGCCCTGCAAATGGATCAACGAAATCGGAATGATGGGGCTGCGGAAAAATGTAATCGAGAATTTAATGTACATAAAATAAGTAAAGTAAAAAGTAATGAAGCCAAATTAACCCAAAATCAAACTAGACCGGCGAATAAAACAATAGAGAGGTGTGAAGATGCGTTAAGTGTGAAGAAAGCAATAGGTAGCTTACACTACAATATTAGAGACGATTTGTTGAACGATACGGACGAGCGAGTTATAGCCGAAAGCTTAATCGATGAAATTCCCACTATTTTGATAGAAATAGAAAACAACGTAGCGATATTGGAATTGGACACTGGATCAGAAATTTCTGTAATTCAGCAGGATTATGTAGAGCAATTAAAAGCAGAATTTGTTAATATGTTGGAGCTGCCAGTTTCAAATTTAGAGTTGGTGACCGCGTTGAAAGGGAAAGTCCAAAAAATTAATAAACAAATAATGATTAGGGTTAAATTTGGAACGGAATTTATAGACGCAAAGTTTCTAGTTGCTAAAGGGTTAAAATCCCGAATTATTTGTGGATGCGATATGTTATATAGTATTCAGGCCAAAATAAATATGCAAAACAAATTTGTACAAGTTAATATTAATAATAAAACAATAGAAATACAATTTATTGAAAAACAGGTTGCCATAAGCAAAATAAAGGGCAAATGTTTAAATATAGCGTCAAGATATGCGGCGAATATTAAAGGTACAGGAAGGCCTAAACAAATGGGGGCGTTGACTAAAGCAGCAATGCCTAATAAAATTAAAGTAGAAGTTTCGTCAAGTACAGGAAGTACGAACGAAGTGGTGTTGGAAAATTCGCAAGTAATTAACAACATAATGGCAGGAAACGGAAATGAAGACGAACAAAAGGATGCGACAGCGGTACCAGATAACGGAGAAAAGGTTAAAAGGGAAGAAGGGTTGGAGAAAAGCGCGACAAAAGGGTTGCGACTTCAACGGGGTTCCAACAGGAACTATTGTAAACAAATAGTCTCGAAAGGGTTATCCAAGGAAGCCAGAGATGAAAGTAATCGTCGAATTTATATAAATAAAAAATTAAGTAGTAAGGAATATGTAGGTACAAGTAGGCCTAATATTCAAATGAGTAACCGATCTCCGATGGAACAAGCTAGAAGTTGTAGGCCTAATAAGAATATTGTAACGTCTAATAATTCTTTTTCACAACACTGCACTAAACACTTTGTTGACAATAATAATAATAATAAAACACAAGCACTTTGTAATAATAATAATTTGATTAGCGGAGAAATCAATGAGATTAAAAACTTTGGTAGTAATATGAAACGATACACTGCTGGTAAAGTTAAGTTTAAAACTAGTTATTCTAAAAGCATAATAAGCAAGAGAAACTTTCACCGAAAACACGGTCGACGAAAGAAGGGAGACGTAGGCCTAACAGAACAATCAACTGGACTTGGGACGGATAGGCAAACAATAGAAAGGCAGGGTCGACGCAGACAGCCGGGCTACCAATGCAAAGCAATTACGTTAAATAATGTTATTTCAAACTAAAATGATTAGGCCTATACCCAGCTAATGTCAAGGTTTTGTAATATAATTTGTAAATAGAAAAGGGAAAGAGAACTCGGTCACCTGGCTGAATTGAGTAGGTCAGGTTGAACTGAGAGCGTAAATAATAAACAAAGTGTAGGAGAGGGAGTCAAGGTCGAACAGCTGATGAAGGAACCGTAGGTCGGCTTGGCTAACGGAAACAATTATCTCGGCGAGACAAAATATTGACATTAGTGGTGAGGGTGTGAAGGAAGTGAATTAAACGTTTGGAGGGGAGTAGCCTAAATGAAATGTAAATAAATATGTGTTTGTTGTTGTAAATAGTATTGTCATACGTAATAGGAATTTGTTAGTGGAAACACAGGGTGTTTAAGAAGTACAAGATTTGAAAAGTAGGAGGGGGAGGAAGGTTTTAAAAATGTTGTTATGAGTAAATGATATGCAAAGTAATGAAACATAGTCAAAAAACTTCTCAATAATAGAATGATGTAATGTAAATAATTTAAAATTAAAGTTAGCGTGTATAGGAAACGCGGGAGATATTTGACCAGTGGGATATTGGTAGTTAGTATTTAAATGTAGGTTTAGTACTAGCCCAGTATCATATTGTTTTGTTTTTGAGTATCAGGCAAAGTAAATTGTGTCCCATATAAACAATAGTGTAATTAAAATGTGAATTTCAGTGCTGTGGAAAACTATATGGACAGGAGCGAACTATGAGAATTGTTAATATGAATATTTCATTGTGTATGAGGATAAAAGGTTTTCAGGGGAAAAGATCTCCAGATAAAATAAAATGTATTTGTTATGCTATTGTGTTTTCAGCAAATCGTACTCCAGGAAGGGGAGATATTGATGTAATGTTGTATATAATTTGAAATATAATGAAATATTGTGTTGATAAAATCAAGGCAGAACAATTAAGTAGGATGTAAACTGTAGAGAGTTAAATTGAAGGAAGGGTTTTTATTGTTTTCGAGGGTTTAAAATCTTGGGTTTCGGCGGTTCACACCGAAATCAGATTCCATTTAGAGTGGGAGCTTGCAACGGGAAGTGCCCGATTGCAATTCGAAAAATTCGAGTTTTGTAAAGGAATTTGCAAAAATCGAATTTTTTTAGTCTGGCGAGAGCATCTACTGTATGTAGGCCATGAAACAGCAAAGTCCAGG
The DNA here is from genome assembly GCA_018207615.1 of Philaenus spumarius. Classification (NCBI taxonomy): domain Eukaryota; kingdom Metazoa; phylum Arthropoda; class Insecta; order Hemiptera; family Aphrophoridae; genus Philaenus; species Philaenus spumarius. Next base: position 79,426 of record JAGFPH010000119.1, on the reverse strand, counting down.
CGACAAGGCCGTTATCTCCCGAGATGCGACTTTTGAACCATGACATGTTAAGAGCTGAAAACTTAACTTAGTAGAATAGGGAATGATTTCTGTGGGAATAACCGGGATCTGAGAATTTACGGATTCTGGATTTTGGTTGGTTAATGCATTGTGCTAAAAACGCGTGTATTGGTCATCCATTTCCCGATTCGTAAATCAAAAATGTACTTACGTTATAAGCGTTAAAAGCTAAGGGAAATTTTCAAATTAACTCAAATTTCAAAAAGAGTAATATTTTTGGAAATGGCATAATATTCTAAGAAAGAAAGGTTATATAACAAAAGTCGATATTTTCAGTTTTAAAGAAATCAGTCAAATCAAATTGAGTTAAAGTAGTAGAAAAAAGAGTTTTAAAGTAAATGTCTTGTAAGGAACTTTTTAAAGAAAGAATGTAGTGTTATATAAATTAAATAAATAATTAAAATTGTGTAAATTGAAAAGGTGAGGGTTTTCACACATTTAAACGAAGTATAAAAAAGTTAAGTAAATATTTTATGTTATAAAGAGATGAATGAGAGTTATAAGTGTTAGGTGATATTGTAAAACGTTAGTAGTTGAAACAAATTTCGGGAGTAGAGTTAATTAAACCCAGTTTGAAAAATCGAAATTTAAAAAGTCCCTACAAACTACAATTTCTGAAGAAACAAAATAAAACTACGGCCATGTATTCGAAACAAAGGCAAATTGGATATACAAAAAGGAAAAATTGAAAATGTTAATGAGAAAAATTTAATTAATTAATCAGCTGCGTTAGAGACCCCAGTAGGCCTAAAAAGTGAACCCCGAGTCGCACAACTACAATTCGACTTCGAGAAGAAAGGTAAAGCCATGACGAATAAGAATCTCCAAATAAATCCAAAATCAGTGTAAAACTTAACGAGTTATGAAGAAAATAAGGAAATTGGTTAATTTTGGTAAAGCCAAGTAAAGATTAGACGAAGCGGAGGACACGTCACGAAAGTGGAAGGGATGAGCGGGAAGGCCTAACGCGGGAAACTGCAAAAGCTTAGATATGACTTTATGTGAAAACTAATGAGAAAAAAGGAGAAAAAACTTCACAACAAATCAGGAAATAATTTATACAACATATGAGTACCAAAAAACTCCGAAAAAAGTGGAGTTTTTGGAAATCTGGAAAAACCGCCAAACGCTACAGTTACAAGGGAAAGGGAGACCCTATAAAAGCGGAGGACGCGTTGATCTGGGGCTTCTTCTAAAAAATCGTTGCGAGAGATGTGTTAGTCTGCTTCTTATAAGTTTTGATACGCCGTGAGGCTGCTGCATCATCTGTTAATTTTTCTAAGATGTTATAAGTTCGATATTGTAATCAAGTCTAACGATTACCAACAAGTACTAGATTTTTGTCTTCGTAAAACTTAAATATTATATTTTTTATAAAAGTCTAAAGAGCTGAGAGTTTATTAAGCGTAAATGACATAGTTAAGGGATGTCATTTGGACTACGTCAAAGGAACGAACTGGCGAACTCATCAACTTCAAATGAACTTCTAAAAGGATAACCAGACGAACAACCCGAGGAAAACTGGACATAAGGAGGGAAACGATCCGGCTAACCAACAGGCGACTTCTGGAGGACCACAGACATACCACGACATCAGGGAAGCTGTTCTAAAGAAAACACCTGTATTCCCAGGACAACACCAGCGACTCTGAGGTCACCAATTGTAGCAAAAAGAAACAGCAAACATAAGGTCTGTGAAAATCGAATGCTACGTTATTTGTCCCCTAAATTGCCTGAATTAGAGTCAGTAAATTTGTTTCAAATACTGGGTTAGTTAGGATAATTTTTAAATTAATATCTGAAAAAATCTATTAAAAAAGTAAATTCATTCAAATCAGTAGAGTCATTAAATAGTATAAATAAATTAATAATTAAATCAAATCATAAGCCATATAAAATTAAAAGCCATTATTAAAATTGAATTAAATTAAATTAGAACGTTCTGCCTATCTGTAGAATAATTGTATTTGAATTGTGTTTAAAAGTTATTGTTTTAAAGGGAAAGTTACCCTAAGAAATTGATTATTATTATTTGAAAGGTCTATTTTATTTTGCAAATTTGGTAAATAAAAACTATAATTTATTTACAGAACAAAAAATTCACTTGAGTTTTAAATTTACCTGTATTACTGTATATCCATTGTGTCCTGTTCTTATACAATTAGTAGTGAATATATGAAAAGGTTTTTGAAAGCACAAATAGGTTACTATGGTGGTTCCACTGTTCTCACTTCTCTGAGATTTACAAAAAGTAAACAAGAGTCATTAATTATCTGAGCTAGTAAAGTTTTAAATTCTGGAAGTTGTAAAAAAGTCTTTTATAGAGTAAAGTAAATTTATTCAACTTAAATTGCATCACCTAGGTGAAACAAGTTAGTAGCCTTAGCCTTCCAGTAGGTGATAGTAATTTAAATTTACAGCAAAGCAAGTTGTTTCTTTGAGAAGATTTTGGTGTCCCGAAAGTAGGGCCCGACAAGAAGAGCTTTCGTTGTAAATTTTTGCGTCCCGAACGTGGGGCGTGATTTAAGTTTGCAGCGGCAAACGTGGTTTGCGTTGTAATATATATATATATATATATATATATATATATATATATGTGTGTGTAAATATGTGTATATATAAGTATATATTGTGTCGTATGTGTTGAATGATGCCACTTGTTTTGGCCAGTACACTGTTAATATCGAAATAATATGCAAGTGATCTTCGTTTGTTCTTCACCTTGTTGTATTATGTCTTAAAAATCATTGACTATGTGTATTAAATGTTATGTTATGTGTATCAAAAAAATAAAATTTTAAGTACAACGAAAATGTTTTCCACAATTTTTAATAATATTCCTAAATTCATTATTAGCGTAATTTTCAATTAGTAGGTTAGTAAGGGTAAATTTAAGACTTAAAGTTACAATATTAAAACAAATTATAGCAATTTTTATATTTTTTGTTGTAAGGGGTGACTTTTATAAGGATTAAAGTGTTTACAAAACAACAAATTTTATAACACCAGTGAAATATTCTTAATGCAATATAAATTCACTTTTAAATAATTTTTAATTTTAAAAAATCGTTGAAATTATTTTTTAATAATTAATTTTCTCAGGGGATGATTTATAAGGGTTGAAGTGTCTCACAAATAATAATTTTATTTAAATAAAATACAATAATTCAAATTTAATATGAGGCACTAATTTTAACCATTATTTCAAGTTATAGTAAATATCTTTATAACTAGTTTTGAAAATTACTACCCTCAAGTGATAATTTACAGGGGTTGAATCTTTCTGATTTAACATAAACTTGTTTGACAATTTCAAGAGATCTACAAATAATTAATTTAAATCAATTACATGATTTTAATCAATTACATGATAGAATCTACGATGTTTAAATTTGTTACAACAAGGGGTAGTTTTCACCCCTAACAATGAGAAGCCTGGTTCCGCAAAAGGTACATTTTGAGGGTAAGTAGAGCTTAAATTCAAATTTTTACGAAAATCGATGTTGATTCCCAAAATTGCACAGTTTTACGGGTCTTTACCGCTGATGACTGGACTATGAGTCTAGGCTAGGCTACTGTCCACTTTTAACCCTGAGTACTTCACCTCAGCAACTTGCTCAATTCATATTATTATTAGTATTTCGAAGTTGTGAAATGCGTGTGTTTCATTATTAGAAACAATAAAACTGAACCTAAACAATATAATATACAAATAACATTTAAAGCTATTTATACTCTACAGGAATGGTCAAAGATAAATTTAAACATTTATCAGAACATGTCAGAATCGGAAAGGTCAGATTAATATTTACTTAAATACCGGCAGTTCTCGACCAGTATCTTAATTATCGTATATTTATTAACGTAGATTTAAAAAATTCTGCAATGTATCTGTATCTTAAAACGAATACACATCTAATTGTATGTAGAATACGATACTTAGAAATGTGGAACACCTGAACTTCTTAGCTTTGCCTATTTGGATTTGTATATGGAAAGGTTTACACCAATTTTCTCGTCACAACGAGGACTTTAAAATGGTGTATCACACAATAAGGATTACTATTTAAAATTTGTTACTTGCAACCCCCTCCCCTTACCGAATAAGGGTAAAATTCATTCATACCACTAAAGGGTACATAATTTGTCCAGTATAACTTCCTGAAAGTTAGGAGTTAATAGGGGTAACAGGTTTAAATTTACGAAGGGGTTGCGGAGCTTTTACTCTGTATAGTATACCTCAATTTGCATTTAATTAATGAATTTAACTGGTAGCACATTATAGCATAAGAACAATTTTAATAAATGGTCGTGGTTAAAATTGGTAATGCTTAACCTAATTTTGTAATATAAGTAAAACAATACAACAACTGTAAATTATATTATTAGCAAAAACATTCATTTTATATTTATTATGAAATAGAAAAATATGATTCGCAAAAATGTTTTGTCATATTTATGAAAGTGGGACCTTCTCATACCTAAATCTTAGTTAAAACTAATTATGATTTAAATCATCAAACATTATAGAAATAAAATATAGTAAATCATTTTATTTATTAAAATAAATATGCCTATGTGGAAAAATATGGAAAATCTGAAATTCTTGGCTCCGCCATTTTGGATTTGGGTATGGAAAGTGGTTTACCCCAGCTTTCTCGTCACAGTGAGGGTTTTAAAATGAGGTATCACACAATAAGGGTCACTATTTAAATTTGTTTACTTCCATTCCCCTCCCCTTAACCGAATGAGGGTAAAATTCATTCATACCAGTGAAAGTTGCAGAATTTGCCCAATATAACTTCCTGAAAGTTTGGAATTAATACGTTTAAAAGGTTTAAAATTACGAAGTAGTTGAGGAACTTTTGTATCACTCTGTATATGTAGTGATACTGTAGATAAATTTGGCAAAATCGATTTAGTACTTACAGAACCGGGAAGTTATACAATATCTGTGGGTTTCCTATTTCTTTAAAAAAGTACGAGGTTTAATTAATTTGTATCATGTTTTTTTATATTTTTAGTCAAAAAGTTATAACTTAAATGCATATTATGCATATAGTATGCAAATTATGGATATTTTGTCATTTTATCAAACACGAACATTCCTTTTGTACCCGTGTACAAAAATGTGAAGTATCCTATAGTTTAAAGAAAGCGATAGAATAAATTGTCATTAAGTTACTGGGTCTTTATCCGCTGCGATTTAAAACTTAATATAAATCAGTTCCGCTGTAGTAGTTGTATAGTCAAGTCTTTTTTAAAAGTACAATCTTTAAGCAAAATCCTGCAAAGCAGTTCTTCAGAAATGCTTTAATTTAATAATATTATTGTGTCGCAAGTTTATTGCGAAATTGAGTAGGTACAAGATAAATTTGCTTAATGTCAAAGTTTACGCAAATATTTTTTCTAATATCACTTAATCTATTGGTTATTGAAAAAGTCATCAGCTGTGCAAATTCCTTAGCAATTATTTTGAGGGAGAGGTAGCCCATAGAGCCAATTTCGGGGTACCCCCAAAAATATGAGCGTCAAAAGTTGAAAGTATTGTATTAGACTTAAATGGTCCATGAGTTATCTCCCAAAAATGTTATCCAATTTTCATTTTAACTTCTAAAATTGCATCGAATTTTTAGGTGAACTTCCGAAATTGTTACCCAATTTTCTGTTTTAGAATTCGAATATTTTATTCTAATTACAGAATCAAGATTAACACGACGGATTCTCACGTCACCAAATCCCTGTCATCTCATTGGGCCCCACCACCACCACTCTTGTCGTAAAGTTTCCCGATTTCTACTTTTATAGCACCAAAATAAAGCACTTTAGGTGATATTACTTCACCAAGATGGATACATACTAAAGTGTCTCTACTTAGAGTGTTGTAAGATGGCAAGATTCTTTTACAAAACTGGAAGATTATTAATAATGTTAATCTCAATCCATTTATTGTTAATTCTAAAATATTTTTTTTTTTCAATAATCTGTTTCTAAAAATTCCATAACGCCCCTTGTGGCTCTTAAACCATTTTCAAGTTGTTCAAATCACTGGCGGATTTACATATTTGGGGGCCCATCGTCATTTGTTTGTGTTGGAGCCCTTTGTCTACCGTTGAACTACATAGAATTCTTCGGGAGAAATTTTAATTAATAACAGTAATATGCTGTAATAATATAGTATTTATTGTGTCATAAACTATGAAACAAAAACCTTACAATTAGTAGATACTATTTATATTTTCATAACTGTTGTCAAAACTCCAACCTTGTTACTAACTATATCTAGAAAAATGTTCAATGTAGATAAACACTGAGAATGTACTAAACAAAATTTCTTCTTGGCTTTCTCAGCAGCTAAGTTCTCTTTCAGTTTGTCGTAGCTCACATTCTTCAAAGTTTCACTTTCTACATGCAAGATGACCAAGTCATTCAGGTGGTCTTGAAAAGGTGTTGTACGTATTAAGTTTTTTTATCACATTTAAGAAGTGAAAAAAAGTAGGCCATTATTCAGTTTTGTTATTTCAGGCTGAATGTCCCTTTTCTGGTTAATAAACTCATAATAAACTCATCTATAGGTCTACTTGGACTTGAACTAAATGTAGGACTACCTGTAAAATTATCTTCAACTTCAATTGTTTTAAGGTCGTCACATCTTTCTAGTTTCTTTTAAAAAATTAACATACTGTCTTTCTACTTCGTAATACCTTTTCTTTTTCACTTTCTTTTTCCGCTTTGTAGCACCAGACTGATTATTAGAGTTACACTGATTATTTAGAGTTGAGGGTAAAAGAACGTCCTTTATAAAGCATTTCACAAAACAAATGTTGTTAATAATGCAATCCGTTTAAGAGGTAGGCTAAATTAATAAGCTCACACTAAAAACCGACACAGAAGTTAGAGGTTATGGAGAAGTAGAACTATAATTCTGCCAAATGCAAAACGGCGGAACAGAACAGGACAGAGAAGCTCCCGGATGGCGACGAATATCGAATATTGACGAGTATTCACGATGTTTGAAACAGTGATTAGTAGAAAAAGGAAGTGGTAAACTAATCTGTTAGTACAGTATTACTGTTATTTACTTTGTGTTTAGTTTTACGTTTATGTTAGTGGTTAAAATTAGTTTTATAAAGTAAGGGTCTCTCAGACTTTAAAATGTATGTATTTATATAAAATAATAGACTATGTTTTTGTTGGCCCCTCATTTTATCAGATTACTGTATAAATATAATGGCTACAACAATCAAGCAATAAGTGACATTTGTTCTTTCGTCCCCTCATATGTAATTGCCAATTTCCATTTGTTTAAATTAATTTATTTTGATGTGTGCTAAAATAACCAACTCTCGTTATATAAAAAAATCATCGATTTGAATGATATTCTTATATGTTTTGAAAGTAGCCATTTTTAAACATATTGACTGATTTAGTTTTTCCTTAGTAATACACACCTATGTTCATCTGCATACCAAGTTTGAAGTAATTTTCATATTTGTGTATTGATTTATTATTCTAATCCTATAAACCATTTGTACGTATTCGTATAACATATAAACATATTGGAGTATTAATTTTTTCATTGTAATATTAAAACTTCTAAATCATTTGATATATCAATATGAAATAAAAAACTATTAAAAAATAACATTTTTATATTTATTTTTATCAAAACGTTTGTTTGTCGCCATTTATTTTTATGTATATTATTGTATATACATTTTTTTTAAATAATTGGCCTACTGAACAGTTTAATAAAATCAAAATCTATTTTTTTTTTTAATTACTGTTTTATAGTTAAAACATTTACTGATGGATATCTCAACATGAAATACAAATCAATTCAAAAATAATAATTTTATCTTTCTTGATATATAATAATATGTTATGTAAATAACACATTTTAACAAATAGGCCTACAATTATTTAGTAATCCTTATAATTGCACATATTTACCAAGTTAAAAATCACCCTCAGCATAGTTAGGCCAGTTAAATAAGACCATTTTGGAGCCATTTCTAGAAATAAATGTTGGAAAGCTGGAAATCGTTTTTATCGCTTTATTTGACATCAAATTGAAGTATCCTAGGATTGCAACACACCCCCGCTGCGAGCTTCAAAGGAGGGGTCCAAAAAAACCCCAACATTTTCGGCCTTTTTTCAGTTTTTTGCTTTTAACTCTTAAAGTAAGCATCTAAAAGAAAATTTTAGTCTTTTATAAATTAACGAGCACTAAATCCTGCGTTGATTGGTTACCCACAACGATTAATGGAATCGGGTGTTCTAAATTAAAAGACTTACTGAATGAAAGTTGTAGGACATTTAATTCTGCGTTCAGCAAGTACCTAACATTTCAAATTCAATCAAGTCTACAAATAGAAAATTAAATTTTTCGATCTTCAGTTATACGCGTAGCAGTCCGCAAAAAGGTACCTTCCAGTCACAAATCTACTCCCCTCTAATTAGGTTTAGAAATTGGATTCTTAATTAAAAACTCATCAGTAAAATTTATGATAATTTTTAATAAAATTTAAGACAAAACTATTTTAAATTAATGATACCTTTAAATATATTGTCAATGAAATATCGAAACAGGAATGTATACATTTTTACATTTTTGATAATTACGTAATACTTATATACAATTAAGTCAAAAATAAAGTCTTTAATAAAGTTTTTGAATTGGAAGGTTCATAAAAAAATAAAAAATAAAATAGAGTCGACCGACTTTGGGTCTTCTGTAGTATATGGGAAGGGTAAGTCGTACAGAAGGGATCCCGTTATCTCCTACCTCTGTCTTCCCACCCTTCGTCTCGTAAACTCAAACTACTTGCTATAGCCCGTCTCAGGTTAAGTTGAGGCAAGGAGGGTGGATAATTAGGGTCGGTCTCAACCGTCATAAAACTGACCCTTATTAATGCCGCCTGAGTGAACCTGTAGGATACTCTAGAATAAAATAGCAATTCTTTATGTATGAAGTGAAAATGAAAAACGATATCATATTTCGTTTCATGATACTTTCCTGATAATTTTTATACCAAATTTGATTACATTTGGCCAACTTTGAGCTGTACTAGCATCATAAACTTTCTTAGTTGAATTAACATTACTAATATGGTTTACAACAATAAAGCCACAAAAATGTACTAGAAAAGTTCATATTTAAATATGTAATAAATAATAATTATTTGAGAAAAAAACTCGATACTGTATCGTTATTGACCATAATACAAACAATTGTGTGTTTGTACCATGTTAATCGGCCGACTTAAGGGGGCGCTACCCTGTCTGTCATATTGAATCTGATTCCCATAAGAGCAATGCTACAGAATAACTCATTTTTTCTGTTAATTCATGGAATAAATTTTAAAATTTGGTTTCATTTTGAAGTACTGTCATATGCGGATGTTGATTGCTAAATACATTTTCAAAAAACCATCTTATTGTTTTCATAAATATATGATACAAATAGTAAAAAACAGTAAACTTTATTAATTTTTACTCAGTTGCAAAAAGAGATATTGCACAAAATCTTAGCAATCAACACCCACAATCTATGTTACTTTAAGAAAAAAAAATACAGCTTTCGTTTTTTGACAAAAACAACACCAAAATATGCTTAATAGTGAAGGTATGTTTTGGTTATTTAACATTGAAATTGGTAGCCAACTTCGCCGTTTAAATGAGCTCCGAAACGCAGAGAGAAAGTTTTAACTATCACATATGGTAATTATAATATGTTATTACTATTTATTATGTTACGTTAATTAATGCAATATCATTAATACCACTTTATCATTAATAATAAAAATTTAATTTTGTAATTTCTTGTATTAAAAAAAAAAAAAACAGTTACAACACTTAAGTAGGCCGATTAACATGGGACAATTGTTTGTATTGTGATAAGAAACGATACATTATCGAATTTTTTGTCAAATAATGATTATTTATTACATTTTTAAATATGAACTTCTCTAGTACATTTTTGTGGCTTTATTGTTGTAAACCGTATTAGTAATGTTGATTCAACTAAAGAAAGTTTATAATGCTAGTACAGCTCAAAGTTGGCCAAATGTAATCAAATTTGGTATCAAAATTATCTGGAAAATATCATGAAACGAAATATGATATCGTTTTATAATTTTTACTTAAGACATACAGAATTGCAATTTTATACTATAGTTTGCTACAGGTTCACTCAGGCGGCATTAATAAGGGTCAGTTTTATGAGGGTTGAGACCGACCCTAATTACCCACCCTCCTTGCCTCAACTTAACCTGAGACGGGCTATAGTTACTACCAAGCTTAGTGAGTGGGCTACATACAAACTGCCCTACTTTGTTTGGGTCATTTCTAATATACAAACTGCCCAACAAGGTCCAGGTATAAAAACAAGGTACAGGCCGGGGTGTCGGCGACATACAAACTGCCCTACTTTTCTACCTGACACAGGTACGGGATATTTCCATCCGAATTCCCTCATACCAATAAATAGTTGGTTCTAGTGGAGAAAGTCGTGACTACAGGTTTTAGTAGAATTACACTATATATCACTTTTGCCTATATACATAATGAAATTAGACACTTCACTGATCGCGGGAAATCAATTATAAACATTCTAAAACAAATATAACATAACAAATTAACAAACCAAAAATCGCTTATGGGATTTAATACACACAATCTACAGCCGTTTTAATACGCGATAGGGAACAGGGTTGCCAGATTAGTTGCAACTAGATTATAATGAGTTTATCAGTGCCTCCTATATTGCGCAAAATTAGAAAATAATAACTGTTTAAGTTAGAACCCTTCAGGTTCTTTTTTGTGTAGAAACGAACAGTTTAGGCAACTCAACTAAGTAAACATACTGTGACAAAATAGTATAGGTTAGTACCTTTAGGGTTTTTTTATTCGAATTATATAATGTGATAATAACGACGAAATATTATAATCATACTGTTATCGGCAACATACTGTGACTAAATAGTATAGGTTAGAACCTTCAGGGTTTTTTTATTCTAATTATATAATGTAATAATAACGACGAAATATTATCGTCATCTTTTCCTATTACACATTTTCAATGTGGCAACGTTGGCAATCAGAAATGATCACTTTCTTCTTTTATATTGGTATTCAATGTGATTCATAAATTATCTGTATTATTTTGTATGTCTAAACAATGTATGCAAACGAAGTGGGTCTACTAGTTATTATCTAATATAAACTATTTATTGGTATAAGGGAATTCGGAGGGAAATATCCTGTACCTGTGTCAGGTATAAAAGTTGGGCAGTTTGTATGTCGCCAACACCCCGGCCTGTCCCTTGTTTTTATACATGTACCTTGCTGGGCAGTTTGTATATTAGAAATGACCCAAAACAAGTGGGGCAGTTTGTATGTGGCCAGTGAGTGTGATCACTAAAGGGCAGTGTTTTGTGAATGTTTCAATACAATTTCGGTCTCTTATTTGTGAATGTTTGTATACAACAACGAGGCGGAGGGTAGGAAGACAGAGGTAGGAGATAACGGGATCCCTTCTGTACGACTTACCCTTTCCATATACTGCAGAAGAACCAATTTCGGTCGACTCTATTTTTTTTTTTTTTTTATGAACCTTCCAATTCAAAAACTTTATTAATGACTTTATTTTTGACTTAATTTTATATAAATATTATTTCTTATTATTATTTGCAAATACAAAATGCAATAATACACATATAAAAAATGTAAAAATTTATACATTAGTGTTTCGATATTTCATTGACAATATATTTAAAGGTATCATTAATTTAAAATAGTTGTTTTCTTAAATTTTATTAAAAATTGTTGTAAATTTTACTCATGAGTTTTTAATTAAGAATACCAATTTCTAAACTTAATTATTGGGGAGTATATTTGTGACTGGAATGTACCTTTTTGCGGACTGCTACGCGTATAACTGAAGATCGAAAAATTTAATTTTCTATTTGTAGACTTGATCGAATTTGAAATGTTAGGTACTTGCTGAACGCAGAATTAAATGTCCTACAACTTTCATTCAGTACGTCTTTTAATTTGGAACAGCCGATTCCACGGTGCGGACGTTTAAAAGACTTTATAGTAACTTTTTAAGCAAAGTTGGTAAAAATCATCATTTTTTTACCATTGATTTTGACTATATTTCTGGTTCAAATTAAACGTTGTGGGTAACCAATCAACGCAAGATTTAATGCTCTTTAATTTATAAAAGAGTAAAATATTCCTGTAAGATGCTTACTTTAAGAGTTAAAAGCAAAAAACTAAAAAAAGGCCGAAAATGTTGGGGTTCTTCGGACCCCTCCTTTGAAGCTCGCAGCGGGGGGTGGTGCAAACCTAGGATACTTCAATTTGATGTCAAATAGGCCTAAAGCGATCAAAACGATTTCCATCTTTCCAACATTTATTTCCACCACCAAGTCTTATTTAACTGGGCTGTCAGGTAGGCCTAGATAAAGTCTGTTGTTTTTAAATAGTATTTGTTTTAATGATGTATTTCTGATGTGTATCTAATGAATCTGCCTTTGATTTTTAACGAGGTTTACTAGTATAACAATATTTAAAAAGAGTTGGGGGTTAGGAACGGGAGGATTAACACGGAAGGTATTTTCTTTGTATTTAGTTGTATTATCGTTCTGAATACAATACATTTATCATCGTGGCATTTGACGGCCGCCTTTTGGGTCATACTGCAAAAATATCAGGAGGTATTACAAATTCTTTCTTGAATTTACCTACTACTACCGTTCAATTGATTGTATTCACTAGCAATCAGCATTTAATTTACAGTGTGCCCGTAACATGTTTTGCACCTACGCAATAGTGAATCAACTTATTTCTGGTTTTCTATATTTCACAAGTCAATTGGCTCAGTTAAAACAATGTTTTCACAAACAAAATTTATAAAAATGTATCCATCAACTTTAAAACATTGTATGTAAATAGGGAAACATTCTTAGCAGCCTATAAATCTTCTCGATCCAACTTTCCACTTTCTTCTTCGTTCTTCTCACTTTCTTATACAAACATGGTCTTAATCCTAATAATTTGATTTCCACGCTCTCAACGAGAAAGGAAAACATTTCTGATAACCCAACTTTATTGGCAACTAGTTTATTCTCGCGTTTACCAGAGAACGCTACGGTGCGAGTATAGATTGAAATTTTACGACAAAACCTTGCTGTTTAGCTTCACGTCTACTAGATGGAATTTGGTTACACACATTGAAAGTGACTTTCCTTTACACTTATACTGTCAAATGTCAGTATTGCTGACCCATCAAATAAACAGACAAGCATAAACACATTAGAGATTTCTTCGGGAAAACTTTACGATTAGTGGTATTTTAGATAACCCTATATATAATACAATTTACATTTAGTAAAGTTCTACTAAATTTTATTGAGTCTTGCCGACCATGGTTTCGCCAGTGTCGGCCTTACAAGGTAGCGTAACACAGACTAAAAAACATATAGTACACAGACTTATAAATATTTCAACAGAGAACAGTTACTTTATTATCAAACAAAAGTAAAAGGAAAGAGCGTGGAAGGGTGGGGGAGACCTATGATCACAGGACAGACAATGGTTTCAGTAGAGGTGAGTTTGACATAAATTCTACATGCATTTAGTACAAGGTTATAGACTGTACAAAATAATTTTGTAATCTCTAACATTTCCATTGAATTTAATTTCCTACTTTTTCATTGACACGAAGAGCCTTAAAATACAATTAAAATTATTGCAGAAGTCTGACCTAAATGGATTTTTAAATGATTAGAAAATTAGAGTCTTTATGAAACACCCGCCAACTTCTGTCGTGTTCTCTTAACGTTTATTTAAAACTACGGCTTGTTTGACCTACAGAAGCTGTTTCTATCAAAATTCTATAAGTAGTTTTGCATTATAATGATATCAAAAGAACGAACGCTTAAATTGATCCTTTTATAATATTGCAAGGACAAGTCCAGTGTATCTGGTTGCAACTCTAGGTAGTTTAAATTTATACTTACACCTGTTTTTGATCAACGTATCCTGAAGCTCATTTATAAAACATAAACACAATAATTGACATACACAAACATGATACAATTTTGTCAATATATAGTAAGTTTAGGAAGTAAACTTGGACTCTTTAACACTTTTAACTGTACGAGTTCTAGTTCTTCTTCTTCCTAATACACTTTATTTTGTACTCAGGGCCATTACAATAATTTCAAAGAAGCCAATTTTTTTAAACCGTGCTACCTTTCTTCATGTATCTCTAAATAATAAATTTGTGGGAAGAACACTGCCAGTAATGCATGTAAAAAGTAGTGAATTTTCGAATCAAACTAAAATACAATTAATAAATGACTCTAACTTCGTATTTTTCCCATGAATAGTTAGTTACAATTTCTATAAGTGATTAAAACATCTAATTAAAGCCTCTGACATGTGCTTGCATTGTAGGCACTAAGAATATCCCTAAAATAAAACAATGTTGCCCAGAGTTCAGCCAATACTTTGCGCCAAAAATGCCGACATCTAGGCCTAGCATGACAATTAACTAGAAGGTTGTTACGGTCTGGCGAACACAGCTGTTTCACGTGTTAGTGTCGTAGGATTTACACTCACCACGTACGCTACTTAATAAATATACGAGCTGGAATTTAATACTTGACTTAAATAAATATACAAGTACATTATGTACCACTTTATAAATTGTCCGTTGTGTAAGTAAACATTTAAACATCTTGTAAAAGGGAAATATTTATTACTTGTTATCAATCACAAAATCTCCATGTAGATGTGTTTTGTAAAACTTACTTGCATTTCATTTTTACCTGACAAGATGTTTCTCAGCTTCAATGAAACAGATTCAAATGAAATAAACTGCAGATATAACTTGGAGGGATTTAATACCCGCGTATAGGAAATATGGTCTTAAACTAAATAAATTAGACAGCAGTTCACTTCAGACTTTTTGCGAAATTCAGAATCTCTTTGTATATCAAGATAACTTCAAGATAATGTTTTTCTATATATTTTCTCCTCATATTTCAAAAAATTTGACATCTGAATCTTCCTACAGTTAGATCAGATAAAGGTTTTTTAGAGAGTTATGTCAAATTTTCTCTCAAATTGGTGTACGGTCTAAAAAGTCCCAACAGTGACCAACAAAGTTAAGTACTAGTTTCGACTCTTTACCATATCTCTCCATCAGTGTCTCTCCTCTTGAATTTCCGATGTCCGCCGTAAGACCCACCTGATTTAGTTTCAGTCGATGTATTCAGTTTATCAGGAATTCGGCCTAACTTGTCTACATGTTAAATGTTTTCCCAGCATTAGTGGAAAGTCTAAAATATGAAAGTGGTTTTGGAAGAAAGTTATTCCTCGAGCTGCCTGCCTCCAGCTAGTCCAGAATTCGTTTTGTGTAAGCAAATACAGCTAATATATTTGTTTAAAAGGTTTTATTATACTTCCAGTTTCACTAAGTACTTCTTTTGATTTTGATTGTATGTCCTTTTTTTGTTCACAAGTCTTTGTCCCAAACTTTAGATTGTAGTGTCCAACATTTTATGAGTTTACTTTTTCTTATTTAACATAATAATATGTACCAAATTTCAGATCACTAAGTTCTCTAATATAGCGAATATTTATATTTTTATAGGAGTTGTTGGTATCCCCAGTTTTCATACCTTAAACGCCAATAATCAAAATTCCAAGACTCTAATATTTGTATCACTTAAGAAACAGTTGTAAACAATTTCAGATTACTATTCTCATGGAACTTAAAGGTGTATTGTTTTAAGATAGTTAGTAAATGTTAACCCCTTAAATGTGAGTAACCAGCGTTAATGCTAATTTAACTATGCCAATTTATTCCCGGTCCGTCAAACTATGTGGGCTTGCATAGAGAACACATAAACGTTTCTTCTTTATACATATAGAGAGATATATTATATACTATGTAGACATAAACACATTTTTGTGTATCTAAAGTGATATAAAGTGAGGGGGGGCTGCAATGAAAATCCAGTAGTAGTGTTGTACCGACTCTGACATGTTTAAATAATATGAAGTAATTTCCAATGCTCCCAAATTAACAAAAACACCTCTGTTTTATCTCTTCTAGGATTATTTAAACGAAATGGTTTTAATTTGATTAAAATATTTATTTAAATATATTAAATACATAAACTCGTGGCATACATTATCCCAGTCGTTTCCGCTATATATGTGTTCAGGCTAGACACATTTAGCTCCGGCGCGTTTGTGGCAAATGATGCGATGGTCCGAGTTTAAAATTGCAAACATAACTGTGGATTCATTTGCAACCGTACAGTTTAATTAAAAACTACAACCATTGTTATCCAATTGCATTTATATTGTAGTTTTATACGGACTCCAATTACATAATAAAATAATTTGGTTTTATGTTTCAGTTTGTTTTTCGTGCGGAATTCAGTACTGGTGGAATTAATATTTGGTTGTTTTCTGAAAGAGGAAGCATAAAAAATGGTTTTGTAAAATGCTTAAAATTATTACTGGTACTGGAAGCCAGTATTAAAATTTAAAATAATTTGACCACGCAGCCGAACCGTTGACTAGAGTTGAGTGAATTTATGAAATTAAATTTGTATGTTGTTGGGTTTATAAGTATAATTTGTTTGCACCTAATACTCCAACCCTGGCACATGCTCTGACTAGTTCCGCTCGCAGGGGAAAAACTCGCTTTGCGAATTTATATATCGAACTTGTGGCCTCGGATTATATACTGGCGCTTTGCATCTCGACCTTGCGCCCATTTACTATGAACTGCTTCCCTTTACATTCGCTTTTTACTGTACTTTTATGGTATTTTACAGTTCGATCAATTTTGTGGGAATCAGACGAGCAACGACAAATACGACGATTTTGAGGGTGGTGTATTTTTTTTTAGAATAATCTCCTATATTTATTTTTGTACATAACACCAAAACATATTTCATTCTAGTTCGAACAATCTCAAAAATTTTACTTCCGTAAAAATGTGCTTCCTGCTGTTGGATTGTTTTGCCTAACGTCCGAGCCACTTAAAAAACCATCGTGTGTACCAAATAGGACGTTAAATGTTGCCATTATAGAGTGTACATATATATATGTAAATATATATCAACATAATTTTTAATGACACCAATAAACGTGTTATTTGAACCATGATTAGTAATCATTGATTGCTTCACCTTAGGTCTCACCATAAGAGTTACTGCAATAAATCATCTAGTCTATAGAAAAACGTTAAAAAGTCGTGAAGACAAGTCATATTGTTCAAAATGAACAAGCCAAAATTTTATATTTACCATTTACAAATTCCCTCACCTCAAGTTTTATTTGAGATGTTTTATTTGACAGGTTGTGAAATTATTAACAGACACCAAGATTTGAAGATACACTCACAATTAATTATAAAAATATCTTGAATATTTTTTATCCGTTGTTTATATTAATTAATATGATCCAATTTTGAATTTTGACAGTATATAAGACAAAATTTTATAATAGAAATAACATAAATATAAAAGGAAGAATTATTTATTAAATATCACAAAGTATGTACAATGATTTCAAAATAATCTCATAATTATACTTATTTAAAGTTGTTAGATACATTTTTGTGTATATACACAATTAAACAAAAGTTTAACTAAATCTAATTTGTATGGGTAATCCTAAGAGATTGATCTACTTGTTTTCGTTCATCTAGTTCAACTGACCTTTCAATGACGTTAAAATGTGTTTCGTACTAGATTGATAAGCGCACCAAAGCTAGGATTGGACACTGTTTTATCTAAAACCTTTATTACTCGAAGATTCATGTAGGAGTCTGCTGTGTCGGCCATCTTCGATTTTTATCACGTAAGAGCAATGTTAAATTTAAAACCATTTATTTCGTTTACTGTTTATAGTAAAATTGTTGCAAAGTCATAGTTTAACCACAATCACAATACGCATCTGTTTTGCGTTTCATATTTTTGTTTAAATCCCGTTAGTTTTTAATGCTTTTGACATTTTTTTAAGTACCAAGTTTAAATTTTTCCTTACGCATACAAAAATAATTATATTAAAAGTTAATGGCAAGCCAGATCCGCAATTTTATAAAGAACTAGCTGGACTGATCCGGCTTTGCACGGATAGACAAATCAAAATTAAATGTATATTAACAAAAAATATATTATATCAATAAATATATTACACTATGTATTTCTTATGAGGATTTTTAGTAACTTCGACCCCCCAAACCTCCCCTAAAATAAAACCTTTCTTAGTGAGAACCTATGGCCCTAGAGGAAGCTACATACCAAATTTGGTTCCAATCCGTTTAGTAGTTCTTGAGAAATCGAGATCAGTGAGTCAGTGGATTTGGCTTTTATATATATAGATATTTAGTTGTTTTTTTTACCACGTAGTTACAAAATATAGATTTATAAAATGGTTTCAATTGTCAAAGTGCTCAGCTGCAAAGAAACTAAACTGTTTGGATACCCCTATAGGACGAAGCGATCGAGTCGCCTGATTCTTTCTCTTTTTCTAGAGCAGAGCCTTAAAGGGTTGTCGGAAAAGGATTATCCATTGAAATTGAGGCAAAATATCTTTTAATTAAAAATTATGTTTTGTATTAGAAAGCTAATCTTGAGCTTTAATTTTGGTTGTTAATAACACATGATTGTATCATTATTGTATTTTGTGTAGTTCTATTTTTGTTTTTATTGTGCCATTTATAAATTACTGTGGTTGGTGAAATGCGTGTTATCGTCAATGGCGCATTAATTAATAACAATTTGATTTGCTTGAAGATGGCTCCGTTTTCGTTGTAATGTTTGTTTGTTAGTAATTTATTCTAACAAGTATATAATAGGCTGTTTGAAAATTGTTTTACAAACTGTAGAGGAGGTGGTTCCCCACATCACAAGTAGAATTGGTTCCTATAAGCGTAACTTCCAGTTTCCCAAATATTCATAACTTTTTTACAGAAAATATTTTTAATCTCCGAAACGAAAATGGTTTGAAAGATTAAATTGTTACTAGATATTGTTATCTGGGGAAAGAAATAACATTTTTGAAAAATTCCAACACACAAAAATTGTGTATGCTTATTTAAATTTAAATAAATGAAAACTGCTAAGTGCCTTTTTGTGGTTCTTTTAATTTCCTTCAGAATATTTAAAGTACGGACTAAGGTTAACAGAAAACCTGCGCTCGTTAGTTTAAAGGGTTCGAATTGACTTTGTACATTATAATAGATATCGTCCTTTTAACTAATGGACACAGTTGTGAAACTAAAATTATAGCCAACTCAAAAGGTTGTATACATTAAATTTAAATTTCTGTCTATCTTTAACAGTTTGTATGGTCACGACTACTAACGTAACGTTCATTAATTAATTCCATTCTAATAGATAGAATAGAACTTGAAAACATAATCTCACAACAAATACCCCACACTAATACTAGAATTTGTATTAGTTGTGAGTTCTGTGTTCAAGTTTTATTCTATCAATAACATCTTCTCACAAGTCAATAGCAATATTTACCTACATAAAATATGGTTGATAGAATAGAACTTGAACACAGAATCTCACAACAATAATACTCCACACTAATACTAGAATTTGTATTAGTTGTAAGTTTTGTGTTCAAGTTTTATTCTATCAATGACATCTTCTCACAAGTCAATAGCAATATTTACTTACATAAAATATGGTTGATAGAATAGAACTTGACCACAGAATCTCACAACAATAATACTCCACACTAATACTAGAATTTGT
>JAGFPH010000119.1:34983-58981 GCA_018207615.1 Philaenus spumarius | reverse complement strand
CATCTTGCAAATCATATTATATAAAGTATCATTGCTTATTAAGTAAACAAATATGTTAACATATGGTCCCAACCCTAGTGGTGAATTCAAAGATAGAATTGTGTTTACAATTGCTGTCCTACTTCTGCATATTTATGGATACCGGCAGACCACGAGATGTCATCACAAAACTGTTTATCTCTTCTTTGCTTTAGAACTAGTCCAAGGTATACAAGTGTTTACAAGTGTTTATAGATTAACCTTAGAATTTCTAATCGTTTTAGTTTTGTTTTTCTCAGTTTGAGTACAATTTTCTACCAATCCTACCGTAACCCTTTTATTTTAGTTTTTTCAACGCGTTTCGGAGTTCCTCCATTCTCGAGACCTACTTTCAGTACTTGAAAACTGCGTTTGAATTCATTTTGGAGTCTTCTCACGCTTTTATCGTTGATCACAAGTTTGTCTTCTACCGCTGGTGTTACTGAGTATAGCCTTCCACGAGGGTTGATTTTTCTGGGCTAGCTGTTTTTCAAATAGAACTAGTTGCATTTAAACCGTTAAAGGTGATCCCAGGTATCGTAAGTAAATTGATTTCTTTCTTGTAACTTATAATTTAACTTGTTCGATGATCTGCGCAAAATGCCAAGTCTAAATGCCAAGCAGTATTTTCCAAAACTTCACAGCCTTTAAGACATTTATTTTCCAACACGAATGAAATAATTTTCTCTATTAACTCCCAAACTCTAAGCCACCTTATTTTGTTATAGTAGAGTCGGCTACATCAGTGTACTTCGATAGTTACATTAAACACTTGTTTCATGTCTAGGGCAGATTTACACAGGGTATTTTGATGTATAGCTTAGTGAAGAAAAACAACTGTGGTTCTCAGGATATGGTTGGTTAATAGGTATACCAACAAAACCAGATGTTCAACATCATGTTTTGTGCCCCATCAATTGTAATATTGAATAAATGGGTTCGGGTATTTTTAAAGGCGATAGGACTTACAATTATTGAAAAATGTCTGATCCTTTTGTGGTCTACTTTAATGATCGTGAGCTGAGCATTGTGCTCTTTTAGAACATAGTAAATACTATATGTAAATACTATATGTGTATAACTCTGTCACGGGCCGGATCTGACCAGCGTGCCGTACTGTTCTTAAGCATTGTCTCGAGCCATATTTAAATAACCATTTTCGTACTCTAAGTTATAGGCCATTGCTCGAGTCATTTGCATTTGGAGACAATACGATAACATTCAGAATTTGTACTAATTACAATCAAAGTGGTAAATCTTTCTGAAATATTTGTATTTAATAATAAATGATTACATACATAATCATTTATTTGTATGGTCTCCATTTAATTTGTATTTAACTTACGAAATGTCGTAACCTTAGCTCTAGAAATACTGAATATAATGTTTGGGGAGAGAGGGGAAGGGTTACTTCCATCCAATTACTTTAGGCTGGTCGTTATGCTAATTTTTTACGACATTAGGGTCTGTCCAAACACAAGAAGTTAGATCATGCATATTGTAACGCTGATATTAAAATTATCTTTTAATTTTACATTGTGTACATGGATACAATTTGAAGCCTGATCTTTTTGTGTTTTTTGTTTTTGTTTGTTTAACATTATGGAATAGTACTCTGCTTTAGTGGAGTCCAGAATTCAGTATGGTAATAATGTCGGGATGGCATTTATTTTCAAAATATTAGGCCAATAGTTATACAACAGAAACACCTCATAAATGCATATTAAAAGTCCCCAGAAAGTCAAATTCTTTGCCATTGTTTAGGCAGTTAAAACTTCTTCTTTTGAGACATTTATATATTTTTTGAAAGTATTAAAATTATTTTATATTAGAAGTTGGCAGAATTTGTCTGATGAGACTGTATACCGACAAAGACTGCGGTCTACAAATAATAGAGATAAGCCTCGTCCTTTCAAAGAAGCTTTTGTGAAATTCTATTTGTATTCTGCACCAAATATTTTTTAATAGGATTCCCGTGTTTTTAACACGCTTATATTAGCTTCACTTGTATGTTTGTATGTTTGTTTGTAAGTAACTTTCCTCTGGACTAAAAGCCAGTGGCTTATTACTGTTAGTATATCTCTCTTACGCAAGTTCGTTCGTTGGCCGAGCGGTCTAAGGCGCGGTCGTCGCTGACGTCAATCCCCAGACTCACCGATCGTGGGTTCTAATCCCGTCCACGGCCAAATTTTTTTTTTTCAATAATTAATCGAACTAAAAATTAAAAAATAAATATAGTTTAAAAAAAACTAAAAAAACACGCTTTTATAATTCATCGAACTAAAAAGTGAAAAATAAATATAGTTTAAAAAAACTAAAAAACACGCTTTTAGAGCATATCAAACTAAAAGGTTAAAAATAATGTTTCAAATAAGCTTAAAACAATAATAAACGATAAATACTAGCACTAATGTAAAAAAACGTGGGGCGCTTTGTCCATATTTCTCGTACATCGAGCGCCCAACGCTTTTTTTATTTAAAGGACAT
The DNA here is from genome assembly GCA_018207615.1 of Philaenus spumarius. Taxonomy (NCBI): domain Eukaryota; kingdom Metazoa; phylum Arthropoda; class Insecta; order Hemiptera; family Aphrophoridae; genus Philaenus; species Philaenus spumarius. The sequence goes on along the minus strand of JAGFPH010000119.1, from coordinate 56,476 downwards.
GAAATCTAAGGCAAAATGTGTAACGCAACTAAAAACCTGGTTAATTTCTCTGAATTATGTTTCTTTAAAGTGCTTGTTTGATGTTGGTAAATCTTTGTCATTCGTTGAGTCTTGCTGCTAGTGTTAGTTTTTAGTTAGGAGGATAATTTTATATCAATGTCTACAGGCTACTATATCAAATAATTCGCGAAAATGTTTGAATTTTATTGTTTTTTTTTTATATTTTTTTATTCACAATGCATTTAAAAATTCCATCTTTAAATTTTATGTAATAGCACTTTATTATTTTAAATTATAGACATTGTTAGCAGATTAGGAGTTTACTTACGATCTTTTGTTGGAGAGCCCTAAACAGGCTGAGCCTATAGGGTTTCCTAACTTTTCATAGAGATTATTGTATTATTTATTTTTGTATTTTTAGTTTTGTAAGTTTAGTTTAGTTTTGATATTCAAATATATTTCACTGTGTTGTCCTGTATTTTATAATCTCTATGTAAAATAAAAGTACCTTATATTAGTATTTACCAGTGAAACTATATTAAAACAGCATACTGCATCCGATCTGTGTTAAAATTTCGTAATGAAATCTTTGATTTTCCTTATTATCGACACACTTAGATTTTTGTAACTTATTTAAGATTGCCTTTCAAGCGTAAAGAGTGTATGGGAAATCTTTAACAATTAAATAAGATAATGACGTGCTGAACGTCTCACCGTGTATCGCTTTTCGGCTAATTCCGATTCACGTTCGGGTAAATTCGGCTCACCTTTCTCTCTCTCTCTCTCTCTCTCTCTCCCCCTCCATCTTTCTTCAGTATAGGGAACCCGTTTCAATACACTGTACATGGCTATTGGTAATCTCCAAATATTCATCTGAGCTCTTCATCTCTTTCACCTTATGCCAGAAGCTGCGCTAGTCTTAGATAAATCTTAACGTGCTGTAAGTATACAACCTCTTTCTTTCTGTCCCTCTCTTTCTTCTTGTTTCTTTTGCCTTCAATCTACGTCCGGAAAAAAATAGACCGACAAAGCAAGATAGAGGTGAAACGAATAGTTTATCTACATTATCGTGGAAGTTTAACTTTTTAGTCTCTTTCTGGTGACAGGCTCTATTTTTTTCATTTCACTCTGGATTTAAAACTTGGCAACTATATCAGTTTGCACCATAAAAAATAAATTCAGGCTGACGCGTTTCAAGGTCAATGTAAATCAGCTGAGTTTAGTTTTGTTGGCTGGTTTTCGTGCTTATTGCCTGGCCACACTTTCCTGAAAACAAGCTGCTGGGTTGCTGTGTTGTCCGCATCCAAGGTCTATAGGAGGTTGCCTCATAAGACTGTGCACACGCATTGCGCACTACGTCACTCTCATACCTCTGTCACTGCGTTCGCCGTCTGCTACGACGCTGCAACAGGATAGTCTGTCATTGCTGTGTTTGGGTTTTCGTCGTGCACAGTGGTCTTTGTGTCAGTCAAATGAAATGGTGGTTGTTTAAATTATTTACTTTTATAGTTTGACAGTTCATAAAATGTATGGAAGTAGATGTGCAGTTGCAATATGCAATAATTCTATTGTAAAAACTCAATTTTCTGATGGGCAAAATAGTTTATCGCCGTTTGCCAAAGGATGAATAAATAATAAGTAAGCACAGGATCCAGCGGTGTAAGCAAGGTGACAAATTTAACTATCGTACTGCTAGCATCTGTTCTAACCATTTTACTGATGATGACTACCAACTGGATTTAAAAGAAGAACTTTTAAAATTATAATCGAAAAACCTGCTAAAGCCAGATGCTGTTCCCTCGTTAAATTTACAGCCATTACAGAAAGTTGATCCACAAGCTAGTAGTTTATCTCTTAGTAATTTGCAACTGTAAAATGATAGGCCAGGTCGAATAATTGCTGATATTATAAATCAATCCGAAGTAAACCCTATTGATATTGATAATAGAAACCTTGTTGATGTTATTGAGCAATTTAAGGGAAAATTGTCATCCTTGGAAAGGAAAATAGAATTAGATCCCAAGGATGAAGTGTATCAATGACAACAAGAAAGAGGAAATGTAGGCCTGAAATTAATGATAAGAAAAAGTACAAAAAATACAAAAATATACTTTCTTAGTTTACAGATTAGTGTACAGTAATTTTTTAGTGTACAGTTGCCATTTGTTGTTGTTTGGAAAATGTAAAATGTTTCAATAAATTGTATTATTTACATTTTAGTGTACTTTTTATTATGAAACCTGGGATCTATCAGTGTTGTGAATAAAACAATGGTTTCCTAGTTCAATTCTTGCAAACTTATTCATATCAAATAAAATAATTCGACCACGCAGCTGGACCGCTGACGTAAGTTGAGCAAATTTCCAAAATTAAGTTTATATAATAAACTAGGTTACATACCTTACGTACCGTCGACAGTTATGTCCTGTAATTAGCGACGACCGGTTTCAAAAGCTTACTCTATGCTTCCATTGTCAAGTCATAAGAAACACTGAACATTTTGATAAGTGCATTGGTTGCATCACAATGATCGCTTTAACTTGGGCATCTAAACTTTTTGACCCGTGAGTAAGCAGTAGCGTACTAGAAAACAATTAATTAAGACGAGATTGGCGAAAAGTTTATTTAACACAAATCTATTGTTTTTCAATAGCATGTTGTAAAGCATGTTTCACGTTTTTTAAATTATAATTTTTAATACTTTAACAGTTATCGATTCAAGTATCAAGTATCAAGATATGATAAGTTAAACGTACTAAAAATAAATTTAATGCAGTTTAAATTACAAACATTGCACTATTTATGGTAACTGCGTGCACATTCTGTAAATAAAGTTTATCCATTTTAGAAGAAGGGCGGAGATAAAGCAATCTGTGGTTGGATATCTTCCAAACTGAAGGGACTTGGGAAGTTACCTAGTCTCCGGTTTGGGATGTTTTCATTAGTCAGGCCAAAAATTATAAAAATTAAAATGTATTGATCCAGCAGAAAAACACAAAATAGACCGAGATTCAGGAACACTTTTTTTCAAATTGTTTATAAGTCCTACAATTTAAAAAATGTATACACCATTTAGCCTATATGTCCCACAAGGAATGTTTTTTATTTAATTTTGAAAACAATTTTACTCAACTTTGTTTCAATCTCCTTTTTGTGCAGATTGTTCTTAATTACAGACGTAATTTATAGAAATTTAATTCAAAAACGTCTGTCATGAAGTCTGCCAATGTGTTCTATACTTCACTGAAGAAAAGATTTATAATAATTTTTTGTTAAAAGAATGAAGAAAACATACGTGGTTAATTTGCCCAGTGTTTTTAATGATAAAAGACTATTCACCGCTTGTAAAAACAGAATAATCGGCACCTTATTTAATACAAAATTGTTCCCACTTCTCTTTTTTTATCCCTGCTACGAGGCTGTACCCTCGGGCAGATAAATATAACGAAAACATAAGAACCAGTTATCTCAACCTGTGTAAAATATCATCAAAATTTCTTAGATGAGCTTTTCTTGTCAAAATTGTGGAAGCAGTTTACTGGCAAATAACAAATTAATGAAAATTAAGGTTGAAGTCCAGCTTTAAAGTACTATGTTATAGTAAATTCTAAATTTATTTTACTTCTACATTAAGCGAATATCATCTAAAAATTAACACAACATGTTTGATTGCAGGTAACTTTCTGAAATTGTATATTTTAACCACAAACTCTCCGACCAGGTAAGAATCTCCTTTATAATGGACGTTTTAAAGTTCTAGAAATGGGAACTGGATAAAGTGAGGAAAATTATTCGATGAATCACCTGACCTTATTCGAAACATTATTTTATTATTATTATTTTATAACTTAAAATTTACTCATTATGTTGTAGTCAGGTTTTCAGTGAGGGACCCATGTTTTCCGATTGCAATATTTTATTAAGTATAGGCCTATATTATATATTTTAAATTACTATTTAGGTTAGAATTATTTATAGACTATAGGTTGTTTTCTGAATAAATTTCCTAAATACAATTTCAACCTGTAAGTAAAATTACGTGAAATTTTTACACTTGCTGTTTATGTTTTAAATATTAATCTTTAGTGATTGGCTTTACGTCTGATGGGTGGATAGTGAAATTTACAAAACCATTTCATAAATATTGAATCATTTTATTTGTCCATTTAATTTGCACGGTACCGCTGATGGAAGAATTCCAGTGATACTAGAGTATTTACATTTTTATTTTAGTGCTACATCTTAACTGTATATTTTTAAGTTTTTATTATAAATAAGACTAATTTCATAAAAATTTACAACAGTTGCATGAAATATTTGCATTCTTCAAAAATATTTTCTAATGGATCTGTGTATTATTGTATTATTATTTATGTATGCATTTAAGTATGTATAAAGTAAATCTTTTTTTGTTATACATCTCTTTGCAAATGTATAAAAGTCTAGAAGTCGAACGTTTTTGTAGATTTTATATGTATACAGTGTGTATTTGTTGCGAACTAGGTCGACTGGATTTTATGATGTATAAATATTTTCTGATTTATTTATTTGTTTTAAAACCACCCCTCTGAGGTTTTATTAGCTCAGTGTTTCCATTGCTGCTTTTTCTTATGTTGTGAGAAAGTTTTTTCGTTGTTCAAATAACATTTTCAATAGTGGCTGATCATAATTTGTTTCACTACTTCTTAAAATATTATTCTTGGTTGAGAGGCTTTGTTTTAACTTTTTTTATAAATATAGAAAACTTAATAATATTTGATTTAGACATTTAATATTATTGATTATCTTAGTTTGAGGCTATAATTATTAAATCCTAACCCTTTATTAAAAAGACATAAGAAATTTGTGTGCGTAATGTAGTATAATAATAATAATAATGTGTTATTATGTTTTGTAAGAACTTCCACGTTTATATCATATATGTGTGCGTAACGTAGTATACTAATAATAATAATGTTTTTTTATGTGTTGCAAGAACTTCCATGTTCATATAAAATATGTGTGCGTAACATAGTATAATAATAATAATAATGTGTTATTATGTGTTGTAAGAACTTCCACGTTATTACTTAGATTTTTATGTGCGTAACGTAGTTGCAATATTTGTCATTATATATTTCTCTCTCGTGTATTTAACAACTTTTCCTGCACAAGAGCAAAACATTGCTTGCCAACTTGTTGAAATTTTAAGAACTGCTAACCAAAGGTAATAACGCACCACAAATTCATATTTTTAAGCAAACATTTCAAAATTTTCAGACAAATTACCAAAAAATAAAAGGGTATAATGTTTTAAAATTCTTCAATAGTAATTTTAAAATGCACTTTCTTTTATAAGCTCGTGTTGCCAACAAAGGATAAAGTGAGAGTTTGAAGGGGTTTCACCCTCCACTAACGATATAGATCCTGAATAAATAACGCTTAGACCTGGCCTTTATGTCCTGCAAAGATCCGTTGTACTTAGATTGTGTTTCTCAAATCTTGAAGGTTTCAGTTTGCATTATGCATAACTGTACGTGAGAAGGATTGTCAAAGATGTTTGCTGTATTAAGAATACAATATCTACACCCTTTTTACAATGCGTGCAAAATAATTGTTCTTGTGTTGATCTATTTATGTATCCTGAAATATAACGTACTAGCCATTAATTAGATTTAAACTAATATATTGTGTGTCACTTTTTTTAAATACTACATTTCTTTAATATTGTTATAAAATTAACTATACATTTTATAACCTATGCTAACTATTTCAACAGTGGATAATAAAGTTTTATAACTGCCAAGCTCTCTGTGGTTAAACATTTTACTATTATAAAGAAAATCGAACAAGTAGATTTTAGTTAAATCTTAGTGCATAAATTGTGTAGCTTTTTATTTGTTCGGGATTAACTAATGTCAAGGTTTTTGTTTTATACACTAAACTGTTACATTATATAGTTAGTCGTGCCTGTTTACAGTACTTTGATTTCGTAATAAAAGTAGATACTTATATAAGTAGATAGAACGCTGTAGAATATAGAATTAGGGTGGCGTTGCGAAGAAGACATTACACAAATAAAACAAAATTAAAAAATGACTTACTGATAAAAATTACTAAAATAAAAGTTCCTTATTCAGGTTTCCTTACTGAAAAAATAATAATAATAACTATACCTTATCGTAAACGAGATTGAACTGATTGTTGGTCACGTGACTTTCCGAACTCCACCATTATAAACTGTAATACATTGAAATAAGCGGTTTAAGTAAGTCTTGTAATAAAAGAGGCTAATTAATAATGGATTAAGTGTATAATCTATATATACAAGAGACCTGACGTTGACCTGACTGAATGACTGACTTAGAATTAACGTAGAGCAGGAACTACTTAAGATACAAATACGAAAATTCAATGGTATATTCTTATAGGGTCAGACTCACACTAATAAAGGATTTTGCAAGCTTCTATTTTAAAGCGTAAAAATAGTAAACATTTGGGGGATCACTCCCAGCCAGATTAAATAGCAGTTCGGATAAAAAGCTTAGCAACTCATGTTTTTTTACCATAATAACCAACTTAGCAAATTTAGAATCAGTTTATTTTCCTCACAGCCAACAGCTTTTTATATTAGATTAACAAACTAAAAGCAAACATAATAAAAAATCTACGAAAAATGCTTACTGTATCATAATTTAATTCAAACGTTCGTCTACTGTTACACACTATAAATGAAACAGCTGATTTGGATTAAAAACTTAACATAATTTTAGGTTCAATGAACCAAACACGTTTATCTGCAACCAATTTGGTAAAATAATGAAGTAGATATTCTTCACAACTAACAGTTTTTTTTTCTAGATAGGTACAAGCAAACATAATGCTTACTGTATTGTAAATCTAATACCTATCACTATTAAACTATGGCAACTTTATTCTTTACTAGGCCTATTTGAGCAGTTTGAAATACTGCTTTACCGTATTACGTTTTGGTCACATTTTATAATTTAAAAAATGCCTCTCTTCTATATAAAAATAAAAAGAGTCTGTCCTAATATAAACATTTTGGTTGTAATATAGTTTTTATTAAATGTTGATTATTGATTATTTAAATATTATTGGTGAAATTAAAATGCAGTTCGAATTATTTTGGATGGTCGTGTATATTTTGATCTCTATCTTACATTAGCTATGAATAGGCCACCGTTATTACCTCAATCATTATTTCCGTGAATATATCATAGTATACAATAATCTGTTTGCATCGGCTTTGCTATGGGATGCCGCCGCGATTGGTGTGAGAAGCGAGCATGGGCGGAGCATCTAGTATTATATAAGTTTGGCCATACATTTAAATTTTGTGAAACAAATTTAGAACATTGTAAGTATAGTTAACTTGTCAATGAAATACAATAAACAATTTCATTAATCTAGTCTGTGACACTGAAGGCAGGATTATATATAAAAAAATGAATTTAACTAATCCAATCCTTTCTTGCCCATGTTAAAGTGCCCATTTTCAGGTATTCAAACCTTTTCTAGTATTCTGTATCAAAATAAATTTTTTAGACAGTGGGTCTGTTAAATAAAAATAAGTAAAAGCTATAACTTAAAGTTTTCAGTCATTACTTTAAATAGTGTGAATAAAAATAAGCAATAGCACGTACTAAAAGCTTTGTCTAATAATTTTAAGCTTCGACTAATTTTCCTAGCTAAAGCTTAAAATAAAGCGAATAAAATGTAACTAAGACTAAAAATATTTAGTGCAAGCATAAATATATTTCAGTATGCCCTCCTGGTGACTTGAAGTTGTTACCTTGACATTTAAATGGATGCATTTTTGCCAATTCGAGCAAAAAAACAATAGGTTATAGAATAATTTATGTGAGTTCATACTAAAAACTATTAGAATAAATATCCAAATTGAGAAGAATTAACACACTTAGGCCTAAATTTGTTTAATTTTAATTTAAAGTGACTTTATGTTATTTATTTACTATAGCCTATAGAAGTGAAAATTCGCCCGAGCTCATTTCTACAATTCATTGGAGCTGCATAACTCATTTTTTGGCGCAGAAATGCAATTACTGTATTGTTAATTTTCTGATTGCTCAATTTGCAGCTTTGTCAGTTTTAACTGATCCAAAATCAAATTCCGTTGAAGTTGATTTATGGTTAAATTTTTTGATTCTCTGCCTTCCTTCTTTAACATGCATTCCTTTTACTTTCTCACTATACTATAGTATAGAGAAAGTATACTATAGTATAGCAAACAAAAATCGATGTTGAGATTTTTGTGGAAATATCCGTTTTGGGACCCCCTAAGTCCAAAAAAGTGTTTTTTACAAAATGTCTGAAATTTTTTGAAAAACAACCCCCTTTTTTACCAAAATAACCCAAAAAATCAGTTTCAAAACGTTTTTACGTGTATCTATAAAGACTTAATTGACGTGTTTGGTGCAAATTTGTTCTAAATCGATCGAATAGTTTTCTCTCTAGATAATAATAATAATATTTATTAGTTAACCTCCAACTTTAATAAAAAATCACCTCGCCTACCCCACCCTACAAGTCACAGTGAATCTGTTTAATAATTTAAATATGTTTGTGAGAAAGTATGTGCCAGTTCCTGGTACCGTTTATTTTGTTTGTTATGGAATTTATGACGAATTTATGACGGTGTAATTCCTGATTGTTCATTTGAGTTCATCATAGTTTGCGTAATATGTTGAAGCTCTGACAGGTTAGGTTTATAATAGGCAGAGATAATAATAGCAAAAGTGTATACTATTATTATCTGGGTTTAGGTAAGGGAAAAGGTAAGGGTAGGCCTACATCATCAAATCCAACTTGTGATTTTGTACAAAAATGCAAATTAATTTGAAATCTTTAATTATTTTATACTAAATAGGCCTAATAAAAATTCAAGTAGAATCAATAAATTTTAAGAACATTTCTTTTTTATTTAAACTTTCGTTTGTTGTGATATTTTCTTCATCGGCAGAGCTATACATTTTGTACTAGCTTATTTAATGAGTTCTAATAACATCAATCCTCAAACTGCAACAGTTGTTTTAAATTGTTTCAAACAACAAACGACAAATTTTAAGTTTTGGCTAAAATGTTTCAGCTTTTGATAACTAGCCTTAGAAAGGTTATTCCCCTTACGTTAACCAAGTGCTAAGACTAAAAGCTTTGACTTAATAGTGAAAGCTAAAGCTAAGACTAAATGCTAAAAGCGTTTGCTTATTTTTTATTCAACAGACCCATTATTCTATGAATCATCTTTAGTAAAGCAATACAGTATTTGGATCTTTTACAAATTATGTTTTTTTATTGCTTTTGTACAATTTATTTAGTAAAATTTTAACGCGAAAATTATCTTTACAATATGTGTGACTTTTTTATAAAGACAATATAGAACATTTATTGAAATCGGCCACAAATGTAATTAAAAATAGTATCAGAGCAGAAAATGTTTTGATAATCAAAGTATGCATTCAAAGTATACAGATTATTCTGCCGATCATTAAACAAAGTTTGCAATTAGTTGGGTAAGCATTTCTTTTCCTGCATTTCTTCTTTCAATTAATGTGATTTACTCCAAACATTGTTAAAAATTTCAAGATTTTTTTTCTAAGAACTACTGTTGGAGTAGTAAGCCTACTTACGATAACTTGTTTCCCCATTATTTGAGATCAGTCCTAATCCCAGAAAAATCTACGTTTTACAATAGATTCAGAACTACAGTATCACTACGAATAATTCCCTTAAACTTCTTCTTATCAAAACGTTCAAATTTTTTTTAAATGAAAGCAGTTACAATCGCTGTAACCTTTAATAGTAGGCCTACACTACAAAACAATTACAAATAAATGCAGTATTCAACACATAAATTATACCGGAAAGACTGGAAAGGACTTTATATTTCGTATATAAGGAAAATTGTAGGTACATATGATTAAGGAACCTACTCTATGTAAAAATACTGTTTTATTAAGATTTTAACATATGTATCCGCCATCTTGGATCCATCATTTTTTTAATGTAACTTTGTTTTTTTAAATGGGAAAGTGGTCATGTGATACATCATTTCGATGTATAATTTCAAGAGAAAACCAACGGTAAAAATTTGCACATCCATATTTTGAACCGATTAAAAATGGCGGTTGTGTTTTCCGATTTTTGATGTACCTACTATTTTGTTATTAATATTAATTATAATTCTTTTTAGATTCAGAATAAAATAATTTTTCAAACGATATGCCACACAACAATATTTGGTTGAACCACTCGAAATCAATTTTGAAAAAATAAAAAAGCTGTAACTCTAAATTTTGAAATACTCCCAAATATTTCACCATTGGTTTTCTCTTAAAACTCTACATTGAAATGATGTATCACATGAACAACTTCCTATTTAAAAAAAACTAAGTTACATTCAAGATGAAGGATCCAATATGGCGGATAAATTTGGGAAAATCTTAATAAAACAGTATTTTTACATAGAGTAGGCCTAGGTTCCTCAATCACATCTACCTACAATTTGACTTATATACGAAATATTAAGCCCTTTCCAGACTTTTCGGACACCAGGTATTTACAATATTGTGATTTAGTTTGAAGGTTTTTTTTTTGCGGGGGGAATGTTGGTCTTAAACCACAGTTATAAGTAGCTTAGTAATGTAAATCAAATGTACATTTAGAAAACTATTTATCAGTAATGAGTGAATAGTTGCAAAAATAATAGTACTTATAGTACGCAAACAAATTGTGTTTACTTTATTTTGTAGTATCTATTGTTTCAGAAAGAATTGGTAAACCAAACAATGAAAAGTTTCCGTAATTAATTACAACTTCTTAATACTTACGAAATGAATTTCTATACACTGTCTTTAAAATTAAATTTGTTAATACAAACAATGGTAATAGTTGTAAAACATACAAAATAATGTATTTAACTTTTTAATATAAGCCCAACAACAAATGGTGTATTATTGTAATTAGTATGTACATCGAGTTCAGTGATCAGCTGAGTTATATACATTTTGAGTTTTTTTGTTTATAGTCATATTTTAGGATATATATTAATAGCACAATTAATAGCAGTCAATCTTAAAGTTTTTAATACTTTTCATTGTATTTAACCCAAGAACATTCATTTCTGTTGTGTATTGGAAATCTATAAGAAATCCTACTTCAATCACATTTTACTCTAATACTCTTTACTCTTTTTGTTGTTGAAATTTTATTAAGATTAGTTCCTTTTGAATAGAGGCGTTCGCACAAAATAGGCGCAGCCTTTCTCTACTCTTGAGGTTTCAAACACACAAACGTTTTTATTTAAATATTAACGAGTATAATTTAGGTAGCCTAAATAATTTTATGATCTTATTAATAAAAAAAATGTTTACGAATTCAAATAAGTCATTTTCCGCCGCACTAGAAGTAACAAAACCATCCACCAAATGTATTTGAATCACGAGTTACGTTTCCCCAAAGTTTATGGTCCGTGAAGTTAAATTGTCCAACTGTAAAGTTGGTTGTACATGATCTTATTAAAAACGGAGATATTTCAATAATTACGTTACATGGCGTATTACGCTAATATAAAAACTAAAAAAAGTATCATTATAGGACGAAAATTTTTAATAACCTTTACTTCTGGTCAAAAAACATACTTCCGGTGTTATTTTGGCTAACGAACTCGTCCGAAAGTGCTAAAAACCAACTATTGTACCACATTTGGACCAAATCGGACTTACATTGCGGCCGCTAGAGTGTGAATACATAAATACAAATAATTATTTTTTTTAAATCACTGCAATAGCTCAGGTTTCCTATGAAAATTTGCTAATAAGTGTTACATAAAAGTGTTGTAGCTTTTGGTTTGGTAATATTCCCTAAGTGGATTTCGAACCGAGCTGTCGGGGAAATTATATCTAATTTAACATTTAATTCTATAAGGCTCTTTTCGTTGTTTTAATTGTTGCCAAACAATTGAGGAAATGTGCATTTTGTTGTGAATTGTGTGCATTTGTGCACTCCCACGCACAGACTCATGTGCGTTTTATTTTTCTCTACTATGCTAATGTAAAAAGTTTAGAGAAAACAAATATGATTTAATTTCATATTACCTTTTTTTGAAGATGCTATTTATAAACTGTAGCATTGAACAAACTCGGATGAGTCAATTATTTGAATTTTATCTTGCTTCTGCCTGATCAGATTTAGTGAATAAATATGTATTTGTTGTCATTTGAAATGTAAATATTAACATTATCTGCCGTTTCTGAGTGAATGCAAACTGGGTATTGTAATGTCGAATTTATCTCGTCACAGGTTCCGTTATTTCAAGCATTCCACAGAAAACTTTCCAACAAACACAGAACTATTTGCAGGATGTTTTATCTTGTTGTTGGTAAAGGTTTGAATAACGCAATTGTAATCAGAACAACTATTGACTCTGATAATATTGTTACAAACGAATAAATGGACATAATTCAAGAACTATTTAATCGCTAACATTCTAAAGATTATTACATTGATGAAACAGCGGAAATTACTTATTGCCGTTGAAAAAAAATGGTTCTCATGTAATGGAAAAACCAGTTTAGAATAGCATTTATGAGTTTCAAAAGATAACATTATTCGCCATTTCCTAAATTATTCTTAAGGCAGTAATATTATAAATTAAATACAGTATCCTCCTTAAATTAAACGCTAAAATATAAATAAAAACATTACAGAGTTTATACAGTTTCAATTATTGTTTTACTTCAGTTAATTAAATGATTATCGTGAATTGTTTTAAACATAAGTCTTTAAACGATGTATATCCACCACTTATAACAGATGAATATTACATACATAGAGTTATCGGGACGGTAAACGCCAAAATAAATAGTTCTGAAATGAAAGTAGCTTCGGTCAGTTTTTAGAACAGCTGATCACGTTGTTGATTGTTTCCAACGTGATTGTTGCCAACATGGCCAGGCCATGTTGCTTTATTACTTTCTTAATTCACGTTAGTTAACGCTTGTAATGGTTCTTATCACCCCAAAGAAAGTTTTGATCTTACAGCATTGTTTTTGCTCACAGGTCGTTCCTGTCGTCCTAGTTTGATTCAAACTGCTGTAAAATTTTAAGAACAATTTTACAAACAGACGCCAAATAATACCGTAAATATAGGTGTTGTTGACAAGTTCGGTCGTACAGGTAGTGTTTGACTCAGCGTAAAGGTTGTGTGAGCCGTCCAAAAACCACTACGTATTAAAACTACTGTAGACTTCTTCAGCAAGTCATGCGATCTCCGAAAAAAGCCTTCATCGAGCATCTTTGAAAACGACACCTCTTTGAAAAGAAAGTTTAAAAACCTTGATAGATTCCTGTATACGAAACGAACTGGTTAACTTTTAAAGTAAGGAGCAAACAAGAAAGTGTAATTTTTACGCTCCTGTATTCCATACTTCTGAAATAATTATAATATATGGTTTTCAGATAAAATACATACACACTTAAACGATTTCATCAACAAACAATTAATTTGTTTTCTTGGATTTTAATGACCTGATGATGTAGAGAAGCCACAACATAGTAAGCGCGTAACAGTATTGTGCGCTATATTTCGTTTACAATTAAATCAGGAATGGTGTTTCTGTAAACCAGGTACCTTACAGAGAGAACATCCTTCGACCCTTCGCAAGAGACCTGAAGAGGTTTCGTCTCGCTGGCAATTGGGCTTTGGATTCCATGTAGTTTCAGCAAGAGTATTTTGCTTTACTTCAAAAAAGTTTGAAAATAAAGAAACTTTCCTGACCCATACTTTTCTTCCCTAGTCTTTTTAACACTTGAAGTGTATTTGTTGCGAATGATAAAAGAAAACATCTTCCAAAATGAACCACAGTCTTTTACTACTACCATTCAAGTAGCTTGCTTCGTGAAGCGTGCAACAACCCTTTTTCACAAAAGTTTTCGAAGATCTTCAACAATAATACGAGAGTTGCCTAAAACATAATAGTCCACTCAAATTAGGGGTTTTGCTGCATTAAATCATGTAGTTCCAAAGTGTTCATAAATGTGTTGGAGAGCTCCCCTGAACAACGCCTAATAAAGTCCCACCGGTTTCAGGTGCTGTAGGGGGCGGGTGGACCACGAAAATTTAAAGCTTAATCAATTCGCTACAAAATGGCGTATTGATATTTATCGGTATGTGTTACTGTCTTCGAGATCTGAGCCTGCGAAAGTGAAAAATTTGTAGCGCCTCACATTTTTTGCCCAACTCTTTTTCTTTCCATTTTACATTAAATTCGTCACGAATGAAGTTTTAGAGCATTCAATTTCCTTCAAGAATATATGTATATATTTACACTTGTCATAATTTATTTTCAAGCAGTTAAAAACTAGAGCGTTTTGAATTTTCGGGGTCGATTTCGAGATTCCTATAGTAAACTGTTTACAATTTTACTTCCGTTTTCAAGGGCTTTAACTCTCTGTATCATGTTATTTATTATTTACGTAATCATAAATGACATTTAATACCCATATAACTAATAATATATAAGCAATATGAAAGTAGAAATATATAAGAGTTTTCCATTTTCGCTAGCTCATATCTCGGAGACGGTAAAACATGAAGATAAAAATATCAATACTCCATTTTGTATGGAACTTAATGAGGTTTAATTTTGCAAAGCATAATATTTTCTGAGCGACGGGAACTTTTGAGTCTTCCTCTACCCTGAAATCGATGGGACTTTATTAGACGTTGTTCAGGGGACCTGATAAACACATTTAGGAAACTTTTGAAACTACATGATTTAATGCAGCTGCCTCTTTTAGTATAAATTGACTGGACTATAATGGAGTTCATGTAGAACATGTGTGTGTTTAAAAAATAATGATTCATTTTCCTTTTACTTTGTATATTTGTTTAAAAGTAAATATTTTAAACTTTCACAATTTCAGTACTGCTTATTTTGGCGCTTACGACTGGAATAACCCCGTCAAAGACATTAAAAGTCCCAACTTTTCTAAGTTTGTCTTCACCATATGAACATGTGCTTAGAAAATATGGTGGGTGTAAATATAATCGAGTTTGATTCAACTTTAATTTAGTTGTAGCTCAAATGTCACTGAAGATGACAACTTTGTCGTTGAAACTCATTTGACCATTAAATGTATTTTTGTGAGAATTATGTTCTGAGTTTTTATCTTTAGAATTAAGGTGGATATTTTGAACATTTATATTCTTTTGTATGTTCTTAATTCTGCACAAGTAAAATTACTATCCTGTAAAATTGCATTAAATAAGATGGAGTAAAATTTCACAGCGGCAGACATGAAGAAACAATGAAGGTTCTGTTTGCACCAAGAAATCCTAAATTTGTGTATCGACAAAACGTAAAACATATTATAACCTACAATCAGTAAATCAATTTAAACAAATATAACATCTGATTATAATCAGAAAATATAATAAAGTTTCCTTTTGGAGCAATTAAGTAAAGTAATCGCCGGCGGCAGAGCACAATGCCCTCTGCAAAGTCCGGGTAAACGTTATCTCATGTCAAACAAAGACTTTCAAAATTACTTCTTCTTTTAATTTGGTTTTCTTCTAATGAATGCGTTTGTCGGAGACGTTTCATGAACAATCCAATATCAAAACTTCCTATTAAAAGGCGAACGTTGTGAATTGAATTTTGAAATAGATGATAATGTGTTTTTATTATTTTTTATTTATTTTTCCACTTACAAACTTTTTCAGCAAGGGATATTTAATTAAATTACAAGTGAAAAACCATGGACCAAGACCGGAATTTATACCCGGGACCTTTACGATTCCGTCGTAACGCTCTACCAACCGAGCCACATTGATCACTCCAGATATTGGTCGATGTTAGGCCTAATCTTGAAATGTTTCACTTGTAATTTAATTAAATACCCCTTGCTGAGAAAGTTTTTAAGTGGGGGGGGGGGACAATATAATAATAAGTAACAACACCACTGTAAGCTGCAAAAAAGAATTAAGATTGTTTTCAATGTCGTATACACAAAGTATTCAGTCTGTTAGTTTAATAATTGCAGTAAAACCGTTCAAGTTAGATAACATCGACCAATATCTGGAGTGATCAGGGTGGATCAGTTGGTAGAGCGTTACGATAGAATCATAAAAGTCCCGGGTTCAAATCCCCCAGTCTTAGTCCATGTTTTTTCACTTGTAATTTAATTAGATAAAGTTTTACAAAAATAATTTCACTTTGTTCACTAACGAAATTTAACTTATTTTGTTTGATATTCAATGAAGTTCCACGTAATGAAAACAATATTGTAATATTGTATTGTGACATATTCAAAACAATTCTTTTCCTCTTTATTTTAGAAATTTTAGGAATCCGTTGGTTAAATTAAACTTTGGTCGCCAAAATAAATTTAAAAACAAATTCAAGCACAAAATGGTAGAATCATTAGGGTTAAGGTGGTTAATAATTTCAAATGTGAAGGTAGGTCATATATACAGCATTGAAAAAAGGGAATTAAAAGAGAAACAGAATGGCGTAAACTAGAGCTTAGTATCTTGCTTATCAAGCCCCCTAAAATCATAGAGGTTCAGCTATGCCAAACAATTCCTGTTATGCTACACAAGATATATACACATTTTGGGTTGGGTTAAAGGGACTGTATATATATACTCTGTATATTAGGAGCCTTATATTAGAATATCGCTTGTATACATTTAAGTTATTACTTATTTTTTATTTTAGCCATGGATATTTACACGACATTTAAGTTTGCTGAAAGCTCCCATGTATAATGCGTAGATAACAATCTTCGTTCGTGTATTTCACTATTTTAAAGTAACTCGACTGGAAATGGTGTTTTCGTCTTGTTTATAAACAAAAGTCTTTAATAAAAATGTGCATGAATTAAAATTTTTGCCATCTACGAATTATAGTTTATATGTTCGTGAACGATTTCCTGCAAGTTACAAAAGATTATCAACAAAATTCGGCGAAAGATAAGTTATATTGAAGATGACTGCAAATGGGACTGTTTCGTCTTGGCATTGCAGACATCCTGGTATATGTACTTATTGACTTCGGAAACCAATAAAACTTGGCGTCCCGCTTAATTGAAAGAGATGTTTTTGGAACTTTTTTTTGTATTCTCCTCATTCTACTTTGCGTTACTTTTTAAATAGAAAATGTTTCTCCCAATACCCAGACGGATTACTCAATATCGTTGATCATGTTACAGAGCAACGGCATCCTCGACCAACCAAAAGAAACTACGTCCAAACCATAACATCCAAAGTTGTAACATATTTCAGCTTGTTCTGATATTTTATTTCCTATACACTGGGTAGTAGGTATTCTTTTGAAATCTGAGGCGACAGAAGATCTCTGGAATAGGACAAAACATGGACCTAATAATTCTGCAAGTAAACTAAGAAAATGTGATTTGTTTCTCATTCTGGAAACCTCAAATGCAAATCAGATAATTTCGAAAGTAGTTTGATATGCTTCTGTTTTTAGAAATAAGTTATGTCTGTTAAATAGATATGGTTTTCGTATTTATTTTTTAACACCCAATTTGTTTATACCTCTCTAAATCTAATTTGACTTCAAACATTTACTGCACACTGTATTTAATACTTGCTGCTAATTATTAAAATTACAACGCATTGACTTGCTTGTTAGTAAGATCGATGGAGAAGAAGATTAAGACAAGAGGGACCACTTAGACAGATTAGACGAGGACGGACCTACAGTGAGGGAGCCTTAATTACTCTTCAGGGATTAGATTTACGGTAAAGCACCAATTACTAATAGAGAGAAGAGCTGAATTATTGAATAACCAATCAGATTTCAACCTTTGTTTATATTAAAGGAAGCTTAATGGGAAAGTACTGTGAGCCAATTAAATTGTTTTGGGTTTATAAAGCTATTCAGACTCGGGAATCCTTCGGTCAAGTGTTTAAAGGATTTAGTTTTACCTGTAGTATGATTATTGTACTTTTGTGTTTTTATTCGTATTTTGTTTATGTGTGTAAATTTGCAGTGAATGGTTTAATAAACTAAAAATATAGTTTATACTTAAAATGTAATATGGTTAGAAATGTTTTTCAAATTCTAAAAAGATTTAAAATCTAACTTTGGTTTTATATAAAACTGTACTGAAAGATAAGAAACGTTTCCTTCTGTACATCAGAATATTCTTAGCGTGCTCATAATATGCGGCTAAAGATAAAACTATAAGGTGTTTATTAAATTATTTCAATATAAATACAAATACTTAAAGTTTCACTGATTTTTCACTGATTTGAATAAAAACCCCGAACCACAAAACAAGGAACAAAAACAATAACTAAACAACTAAAGTGTGAGTTATTATTAAACATAACTTTAAAAAAAAATACATAGGTGGTCAAGTTTACAAAATAAATGTATAATACTAGAGTAACGGCTTTGAATTTTAATTTTAACCAACAAATCTTTTAGGGGATGATTTACTAAATAATGTAAATAAACACTGTTTATAATCGTGTTGTTATGAATTTTTATTTTGTAAACAATTAATTTATGGACTTCTACAAAAACATATTGGAACATATTTTAAATGTAGTTCCAATCAACCCTACAGTGCATGATTTTTTTTAATGACTGGAAAAAAATAGTTTATTTGAGAGTCAAATAACACTAGAAAAATAATTAAAAAATGGTTTTACTCATATCTTCTCCAAACAACGTCAAAAACTATAACGTAGCCGATCGGCTACACCATGCATTATAATAATACAAACTAATTATTTCTTTACCTTTTGTTGGAAATTCCATAAGCTTCTGATTTTTCACTTTTTATTTGTTAAATCTTTTTTTAAACGCACAATTTTTGTTTCAACACAATATTCACTTAAATTATTTATAAATAAAAAATTAAATTGTAATTATTTTGCTTATATAAATAAGCAAAATAACTAAACCATCCAACAACCGGAAGCAAGTTTTTTACCGGAAGTAAAACAAATTTAAGATTTTTGTACTGGAATTATATTTTTATGATTGTTTTATCAAAAATAATAAATAGGCTAGCTGATACTATTCTGCGCATTATTTTGTTTTAAACGACCTTCTATCCCTTCTGTTTTCCCCGAAATTTATAAAAACGATAACACCTGAAAAATAATCGCTTAAAATCCTCGTGATTGATTTTACCGTGGGGCATCTGATCTGAAGCCTACTGCAAACTCGAGAAACGCAGTAAGCCGAGGCTGGAGGCTCAGGTAAAGAATGTCTACTAATATAATTCGTACACGCAATTAGCTGTTCTGGGTCTTCGTGAGTTTCCAAATTCAATAGTTGGTTGAATCCCTAAAACATAGAATCTTAATTTTGAAAATTCTCCTAACCCACATCATCGGCTCAGCTGTGTGATCAAATTATTTAATTAATTTAATTTTCTTTAGCATTGGGTTTGTCTCATTGCTTTGTCCAAGATATTTTTCATAAATACTAGGGGGTTTCTCCCCCTGCTCGCTTTATTCACCAACTCGCGGTGAAGCAAATGCAAACAGATTATTGTATACTCTTATATTTTTACGGAAATTACAATTGTTTAGGACTGAGAAACTTGGATCGGGATAGGGATGTGGGGGTAGCGGTGACCTGACTCCTAATGTAAGTGCAGTTGGTCAAGAGTTTTGATTATAACAAAGGCACTTGGATTGGGGAAGGTTGGAGTAGTGGTGGACTGGACCATGAAGTCGGGTCTGAGTTTTTCGTGAATGACAGGAATCTTGTTATATAATAGCGATATATGTTGCTCCTCCAGGTCATGAGGAACAGAACTAACTATACTTCTTATCTCCTTTCACTCGTAGATGCCTTGGGTTGAGTAAACATATTTTACAAATCTATCCTATTGGCTGTATGGCATCTTAATACAGTTTCCAGCTAACTTTCCACTGTCCTTCACTATTGTGGTGATCCTCTTCTCTTTCTCTGAGAATTCAACTTCATAACTTGCCTTGCGATACTTAACTGCCTTCTGCGTGACGAACTAGAGTGATTTTCTTGTTCACTCGAAAGGTTTCTCTGCGGTAACCTTAAAAAATTCTGCATTGGCAAATAACTGTGGACTATTTTACTCACATATTAGAAAGTGTACCACAAATGTTGTTTTTAAAATGTTTGCAGTTTTTGTGAAATAACTACGGTATAGTACTACAGAGTTGTTGCCTTTCTCAGGATGTCCTAAGGTCGCTACACAGAGACACAGCTGGTGGCATGCCTTTTGTTTTCTTTAGCCCGCTCTATAAATCTTTAACTGGTTGCTCGTTTAGCTCAAGAGGAAAGGAAATTAGAGATTCGGACAATTTCTACGCAGTCCAAACAATTTATATGGGTCCCCTTAGTAATGTGATGGTTTTATATTTTACAAGTGCGTGAAACTGTCTTTTGGTTGTTCTGAAATCAACAAGTTTGATCATACTTTAATGACAAAGTCACACAAAAGCATGACAAAGTATGTTTAAACAAAAATAAAATGGAGGAATATGCTTGGAATTACAAGTATTTTTAAAAGATGCATTGTCAGATGTAGATGTAATTTGTGTGTTATTATTTGGACGTTTGTACACATCGCAAAGTAATATGTTAAACCAAAAAAGAAAGGAATAGAAGGCATTTCAAGGGAGACACCGTAATCTTCATATTTATGAGATAGGATTTAAACTTACCATGTGACATGAATTATTGATCATACAATAAGTAAATGGAAATAGAAATGAAAGTTTGACTACAAAACAAATGAAGTAGAAACAAAATAACACACTGTTTAAAATGCAAATAAAAATTGTCAAGTTGAGCACGAAATAATTATGAAAATAAACAAAGCTATCCAAACAGAAGTCCATGCATTGTTTTATACAGTATGCAAAAATTTTTTTCCACACAAATATTTGATTCCAAATCTCAATAATATTTACGAAATCATACTCATTTCGACACTTTAAATATTCATTCTAGCAGAGTTTAAGATGTACTTTTGTTTCATAAACAAAAATAAATCCTTTACTATTTTTGTATGTATCCAAATTTGAAAATCTCTCTAACGATTTTTTATCAAATTCTCATATAAGAGTTTTAAGGTGCATATAATCGATTGCGCTAAGTCTCATACTATAGAAAAATGGGTATCATACAAATTTTGACAAAATTGTTTATTACTATTGAACGTTTACAGTTTAGTTGATAGCATGGGCCGGCACTGTCCATGCTATTGAAACGGAGATCTTACTCTAGTAGCCCACATGAAAATACAGAAACACAATTTGTAGAATAATTTGTATTAATGTGGAACACTAATACAAAGTGAAAAAATAGTTGTCTTGTTACATTTATTTTGATGGAAGAGCTATTTTTTTAGGAAAGTAAATGATTGAATTATTATAACTGAATAATTATGAAAAAACTTTGAAAAATCTTTAAATTCAAAATTTGTTATCAAAATTAAT
>JAGFPH010000118.1:1045412-1058372 GCA_018207615.1 Philaenus spumarius | reverse complement strand
CCGGAACAAGGAACAAAATTGATAGGAATCTCCTATATAATAAATGATTTTTTTCATTATCCGTGTGAGGTTTTTGCTCAATTTCTCCCTTTCATAAGCCTGTGTGCAGTTTTTGAGCTATATCGTTCAAAAGGTAATTAAATTTACTACAATCCTGGGCAAAAGTAATTCAGGTACAGTCCCCGGAACAAGGAACAAAATTGATAGTAAGCTCCAAATAAATGATTTTGTTATTATCCATGACAGTTTTAGCTCAATTTTTCCCACTCATAAGCCCGTGTGCAATTATTGAGCTATATCGTTCGAAAGGTAATTAAAGTTACTACAATCCTGTGCAAAAGTTATTCAGGTAAAGTCCTCGGTACAAGGAAATAAATTGATACGAAGCTAAATGATTTTTTCACTATCCGTGTAAGGTTTTTGCTCAATTTCTCCCACTCATAAGCCCATGTCCAATTTTGAGCTATATCGGTCTAAAGGTAATTAAGTTTACTACAATCCTGTGCAAAGGTAATTCAGGTACAGTCGCCGGAACAAAGAACAAAATTGATACGAAGCTCCAAACAAATGAGTTTGTCACTATCAGTGTAAGATTTTTGCACAATTTCTCCCACTCATAAGCCCGTGTGCAGTTTTTGTGCTATATCGTTCGAAGGGTAATTATATTTAATACAATCCTGTGCAAAGGTAATTCAGGTACAGTCCCCGGAACAAAGAACAAAATTGATAGGAAGCTCCTGATAAATGATTTCTTCACTATATCTGTGTAAAGTTTTTGCTCAATTTCTCCCACTCATAAGCCCGGTGCAATTTTTGAGTTATATTGTTCGAAAGGTAATTAAATTTACTACAATCCTGTGCAAAGGTAATTCAGGTACCATCCCCGGAACAAAGAACAAAACTGATAGAAATCTCCTGATAAATGTTTTTTGTAATATCAATGTAAGGTAATTACACAATTTCTCCCACTCATAAACCCATGTGCAATTTGTGAGCTATATCATTCGAAAGACAATTAAATTTACTATAATCCTGTGCAAAGATATATTTGGAACAATTTCCGCAACAAGGAACAAAATGCATAGGAATCTCTCATTATATAATACTAGGTATTCCCTGATAAGAAAATTCGGCTATAGTAATGCGGCAGTGCTGCTTACGGGTTTTTTTTTTTAAATATAAAAGAAATACATCTTACGGGAGGTAATGTGCACATTTAGTTGTTATTGCAAGGAGTAAATAACTATTCTTAGCTGTCTGGGTAAATCTGTATCAAAATATCAACTTAAGACACTTTAAAAAAGAGGGACTACCATTGTGTTCCCAGCTGTTTTAACCTGAAGGTCTAACTGAATTCAATACTCTTTCCGTAGTAGCCTACAAAATGTTCATAAATTTAATTCATAATAAAATACGTATAGCATTTGCTGAGATGATGAGGAATTTGTTATATTTTTTTTCTATAAAGTAACGAAAAAACATGAAATACTGTACAACTAATTTTTTTGTCGCAAGTATCAGGATGTCTTTTGAATTAGATCACACTATATGCAAAAAAGCATAAGTTTGTTAAGCGGTCTGTGAAATGTGAAGCAAAGTGATTAAACTCCTAACGAACATTTACTTATGCAACCGTAAAACAAGAATGAAAAGTATCCATCTAAACGAGGGAGTGGGACAAAGCCTTTGTGCAACATTAAATGTATAGTCTGTGGTTAGAGTTTTAGCCAGGAATCATGACCATCTAAACGAGGGAGTGGGACAAAGCCTTTGTGCAACATTAAATGTATAGTCTGTGGTTAGAGTTTTAGTCAGGAATCATGACCATCTAAACGAAGGAGTGGGACAAAGCCTTTGTGCAACATTAAATGTATAGTCTGTGGTTAGAGTTTTAACCAGGAATCATGACCATCTAAACGAAGGAGTGGGACAAAGCCTTTGTGCAACATTAAATGTATAGTCTGTGGTTAGAGTTTTAGCCAGGAATCATGACCATCTAAACGAAGGAGTGGGACAAAGCCTTTGTGCAACATTAAATGTATAGTCTGTGGTTAGAGTTTTAGCCAGGAATCATGAGAGTAGCCTCAATAAATTCGTATTACAGAGGATCACTCTGCTAAAAGCACGTGAGATTAGCATTGATATGTCTGTAAATGTGAGAAAACTGTTTATCCCTTTTCCCGGCTCTTAAATGGCCAAATTTGTCACTTATATTCAGTTAATAATACTACGATAACTAATTAACTACTTATTCAATATACATGAAATTTTTACCATATTTTAATATTATATTGGTATATACAAAATGTGTATATTTACTTAACTAATGCAGTACAGAATTTTTTTTTAAGTCCAAATAAAAAACAAATTGAAAAATAAGTTCACTCACAGTTCTAATTTTTACAAAAATTTTAGGAGACATTTTATATTTGTTAGGCCATAAACTGTCTGTTTTATTTGTGTTCAATTACTACAAAACTATATTTAATAAATCAAAAAATTAACCATGTATTTTAAATTCAGTCTAGCCATGTTTTACGTGACTCATGGTAACTCAAAATTTTTAACTCATGGTAACGTGACTCATTTTTGACAAGATTTTCTAAGATGTTGGAGTCGACTTAAAATGTATTGATTTGGAAGCCATATTTTAGGTCAAACATTTTGAAATAAACATTTTTTGTCTCTTGAAATTTTTTCTAAAAACTCTTTCTTTTCCGAGATATTAGCAACTTTATGTAGATTTACTTCAACACGTTTAGGGCCGCCATTTTGTTTTGGGTCGTCTGATTTTTATTTTCTTTATGTAATTTTCCTAGTCTTAAATATACCTTTAAAATAAGGTATCACATGACCATAATTCCCATTTAAAAATTTTGACTTGCCCCAAAATCCCCTATTTTTAGGGGACACTCAAAACTTCCGATTGCTTCAAAAGATACTTTGGGCTGAGTTAGTATCGTTCCCCAAAGGATATTTGTTTGTTTTAACAAACATAAAAGTTAAAGTGGGGGGTTGGGACTTTTAAGACACCTGGTATAAACTTGTTTTAAAGAAGGCAGCAAAAACAAAAATAGTTAACATTAAACAAATTAAAACCCAGATTACTTGAATTTTCGCCTATCTGAATGGCCGCGGATGCCGAATATTCCGGATAACAGAGGTCCTACTACAACTGCTGGCATTAATATTCTAAGAACAAATCATTTAGATAATTTTAATAAATGGTTAACAAAATGTGTTAGTATTAGGAAAAACTTCCCAAAATCTGATCAGTAGTTTTTGGTCATTTGTCCAAAAACATTTTCGCCCATCCGACAATAACTATTTAAATACTTAAAAATACTAAAAAATAAACTAGGGAGATATTAAGAAATCTATCCTAGTTATACCTCATGAAGAGAATGGCTGCTACAGAACTGATTAAGCTCATGGTGTACTTTATTGAAGATCAGCGTTTTATCATAATCAGCTGTGTAGTTTCTGACCATGTCAAACACTAGAACATTAGAAATATTTATGCACCACCTATAATACAAAGATATAAACCATGTTTAAATGTGATTGTGAACAATAAACAAATATCAAAACGGTAACTTGAGCGTGTAGGGATGGTAGTTAAGACGGAAAGGTGTAACGTGCTGCCACTATGCAAGCCGTTTACAAACAATTTATTAATATAAAATAAAAAAAATAAAAAATAAAAATTAATTTTTGACAAGAAATATTTCTAAGTTATCTTTAATAAAAAAAAAATACCTTTACTGTGTAACAATTATTTATTATATCCTATCTTCAATCCATTTACTTTATTTATTTAATTAAATTATCACTTAAAATATTATAACACCTTATTCCCAATGAAAACAAACAAACATAACCCCAAAACTGAAGTTAGGTTATATTATGATCATATCTGTGACTGCAACAGTTGATCATTAAATATCTGTTACACATCAATCTATTGTATCTGTGCGTACAGTTGACCTGCGCAGGACCGATCATCCCAGAAATACGCCATCTATGTTTCACCACAGAGTGCATACCACCAAAACGTACCATCCACGATCTCAACTGTCGCCATTTTGATTCACTTATAAAGAAACTGAAATTGAATTTATAATTATAACAAGGTTCATTTTACCATAAAGTACTTCTGGAAAGGAGAAAACTCAAATTAAGAAATCATAGTAGCTGGCATTAATATTTTAATTTGTCATTTTAGTTTAAAAAGAACACACACAAAAATATTCAAACTCAATTTGGCAAGTCATTCTAGTTATCACAGTCGTACACTCAAGCATTCACATTAACGATTAAACACATTATCTTAAAGCTACAACAAATTATATTAATAAAATATTCAATGCAGACTTAATGAAAATTATTTCTTGTTATTTACGTATTTCGTTTTATAGTGCACTTAAGAAAAATTTATGAATTTATAAAAGAAAACTTACAACACAGAAAAATATGAATTTAAATTATAAAAACCCCATAATTGTTTATTCGTCGCACTCTAGCCACTTTGAATTTAGTTTGTTAAACACTCACTGTTCAATTCTTTATATAGAACGTACAAAGAACGCCATGCTTTCACTCCGATTTTCTAAGTCAAATTTTAAAGCAAATTATGAATAAACTTCATACTTGTTTATCATATGATAACAACCACTGTCTCTACTCTTGCTAAAACATATTTTGACGGTGTTATAACTCTAACTACCGCAAAAAGCACTTAATAAAACCATTTCGCCGGAGCGACTGTAGACAGGTCTGATCTGCACTAGATCCTTTATGTAAGTGAGAAAGAAACAAGTTCTTTGTTAGCGTCCTTTCCTTTATGATGCAACATCACGTGATCCTCACTCCAGGGGACCGCAAATATGTCTCATTTCTTGTAGTTACGCTAAGTACCAACATCTCAGGACAAATTTTTATCTCTGCACACAGATAAATCACACACGCTACCAACATAACATAGCAAGTTAAGTTCTTTTCAATGTCTGAGATAGTCTGTAATATTCATTCATCACTGGCTAGAAAATTAGTGGACCATAGCTTCAAACTCTCCAATACCGTTTAAATGTTTTTCGTATTTTGACACATCATGAAACACAATTTAATAGTTTAAACAAAACTGAATTTAAATATGAAATTAGATATTACGTAAGATTTATTTTGAATTATTAATAAAATGTCTACATTTCCCTTTGAAGTTCTATGCTTATTGTTTTTATGAAATACTTAAATCTTTTAAATTAGGCTAAATGTCCAAAATTTACCTTATGACCCCCTTTACTTTATATCTCTATTTAAGTGTTTTAAAATCCCTGAAACTCACATATATTACAAAGGCACAATAAACAAATTCCCATGCCAACAGCGAATCAGAGAGTTTGATCCAAACCGGACTAATGAAAGCAGCCTTAATGAGTTAGAGTAAGATGCAGCCAAGTTGGCAATGCCAGTAGGAAGGAAACTACTACCCTTTTGCGAAGTTAGACTCATAACTCGGCATTACTAAAAACATTTCTAATTCCTTATGTTTCGGTTTCTAGTTTTAAAATCCTACTATGTAAATATAATTGTTGAATAAACTATTCGTGGGTAAATATAAATTAGGTATTAAAGGTTTAGGCGATGATAACCATCTAGGTTTTTCGCCTTTAAAAACCAAAAAAAAAAAAAAGGTATTAAAGGATATTGTAACAAACAATTTTATAAGAATAGCC
The DNA here is from genome assembly GCA_018207615.1 of Philaenus spumarius. NCBI lineage: Eukaryota > Metazoa > Arthropoda > Insecta > Hemiptera > Aphrophoridae > Philaenus > Philaenus spumarius. The sequence continues at coordinate 1,052,637 of JAGFPH010000118.1, read as the reverse complement.
AGAGACAGTGGTTATGAAACAATGTCTTCATGCAGGATAGTACACAGTTGGCAGGCGGAATGAGTAGTAGAGCGTTTCGCCAACTGGGCTGCCTATAACTCTACTTATGAACAACATGCACGGTCTACAGAGTTTGCTGGCATTTTCCTTCTTCTACGCTTAAGCTTTCAAAGAGAATTGGACGTTTGTCCGATGCACAGTAAATAGGACGCCATGATTTCACATCATTGAAGTGTGCGGTTAAGTGAAAAGTTTAGGACAATCATTACTCTTGATAAGTATTTCTGACAGAAACAATCTTCAAACATGGACCGAGATAAGTGACAACACAGGTACATTAAAATAGTGATTTTAAACAATGTTTTCAAATCCATCACTTTTACTTTATTTTAGAGAGTTTAAAGGACTAAATATATTTCTTACAAATGTATTAATTTAATCGAGTATCCGAATAATTAAATACTCACCACTTTCTCCATCAAGAATATTGACAACTTCAATCCGATCAAAATAAATCATAACTCCACCACTAGTACCACAAGGTACATTCTTTACTTCGTCAGTTTGTAGTGTAACCTGAAAATAAAGAAGCAAAATGACAACAGTTTTAAAAATATTAAGTTAGATAAAATACAGTAAAATCCCAGTTAACCGAACTAAAGAGGGGAAGCCAATTCAGATAACAATTTTTCGGTTAAGCCATAAACATCTAACATTACAGTTTTGAAAGGTTTTGAAGGTCAAACAAATCCAAAAATCTCTTTGTAGGCTACACTCATTTTCTTTATTTAAGTTAAAATTACATTTTTAGGATTACAGTACATCAATATACAGCATGCTATGAAACTTATTTAAAACAAACAACACGTGGTTTGGAAGTCTACTTGGTGCCTGGAGAGTTGATAATTTATAATGCCTGCAGTTGATGCATAGGTTGATAATTTATATTTCCTAAATTCTAAATGCCGAAGTTTTGCAGGTATTTACAAAATCCAAGCTGTATTGGTAAATGTTAAAACCAAGTGAGTAACCAGTTATTAATATCAACTAACTTAAATTATATCATTTGTTATATTTGGAGTGAGCTGTCTGATGATGAAGCAGAGGATAAAAAGGAGAGTAAAAGACATAATCGTTTCGGAAAAAACTTAAAATTTTCTCCTCGAACATTTATAACATTCTCGTCTATGGTTTGACGTATGAAAAATGTCTAAAGAAGTAGAAGGAAATTACCAGCCAGTATTTTTGAAGTGAGGTGCATTAGGATAATTTAGGCATCAGCTTAACTGATAGTATATCCAAGAAACAATTATTGGGGAAAATCGTGTAGAATGTTAGATAATATATAGAAAGGAATTGTTTCGGTCTCGTGTGGACGAGACCTGGTTCTGTATAATATTTGGAATCTACAAGAATCTTTAAGGAAGGACGACGGAAAAAAAGACATTGAAGAAAAGAAGTGAATAATGCTTTAGATATAATGGTACATCTAATCCTACCTATGTAGGTCCTGTGTATAGGAAGGAATACATAAATATTATTTATTTATTATTACTATCAGTCTGTTTAGTAGTTGTTAGTTTTCTGTTTAACTCTTTTTCGACAAAATGTTCTTTTTTCCAACAGTTTTGTCTAATATCCTGCAGCTTTTGAGAGAAGACGGTATGCCCCAGATTGACGAGGGCATTTTTCACACACATTTTATACATCTTGCGCAATTTTAATAACACAACAAAACCTAAAAATGTAAGTTTAAATATATCTGTAAATACATTGATTTTTTTAACGTTCTGAAAGTAATCACATTTAAGCCTATATAAGTAACTCAAGTCTCTTAAAAATTTGGTAGATTTTAATCCATGTACAAAGTAGGTTATATGTATACATTTGTGTGTGCTAACAATTAATTACATCATTAACAAATAAATTTAAAAAAATAGAAAATAAACATTTAGCCTACCTGAACTGATCTATATGAGGTAATAAATGGCACCATCATGTGGAAGCCTGGAAAACTGGTTTGGGAAAGCAGTGCTCCACCCTAGACAAAGAGAAATACAAATTGTTATGAATATTATTTCCTCTACAGATCTCAGTTACATAATTGGGCCAACTGTACTAGCAAAGACAAATTAATGGTTGTCATTGATTTAAGGGTCGGCTCTAGTAAAACAGAAAGCAACCTGCGACTCCAGCGTAGCGGCGGTAGGTTACGCGGTCATTGCTCATCCTAAATCCATTTAAAACCCGCAATTGTTCAAATAGCGTTTTTTTAAAAATACCAAACTCTTGGGGACAAAATTCTTCATTCGAATGGCTTGGTAATTTTTCGCTAAAATTAATAGTTACAACATAAAAAAATATTTAAAGTCTCCCTATAGCGGCAGTAGGTTACTCGGCCATTGCTCAGCCTAAATCCATTTAAAACCCGCAATTGTTCAAATAGCGTTTTAAAAAAAATACCAAACTCTTGGGGACGAAATTCTCCATGCAAATGGCTTGGTACTTTTTCGCTATAATTAATAGTGACAACATAAAAAAATATTAAAAATAAATTTTTTAAATTGTTAATAAATATTAAACAAAATGTTTTTCTTAATTTTGGAAAAGCCATTTGCATGCGTATTGGCCATAGCTTTAAAATGACATATCGTTCATAACTATCCGATCAAAAATAAAGGAAAAATTTGGATTTTAATTTAACATTGGTCTTATGGAGTGTCAACCAACATGGCCGACAGGTAGAGCCGACCCTTAAGACAAATACCGAACTCAACAGATTGACATTTTATATAACTCTATATTTTTTCATATGTATAGAAATCTTAGAGCTATGGAATATATCAACTATTGTTTCTTTCAACTTCTTTATGTTTAATAGATGTTCAATGATTACTGTGGTGAATTTAAACAATTAGAAACACTCAAGCCCCAACCACAAGTTTGGTGAATAAAACTACACAAATAAACTGAAAAACATTTATTGATATAGTTATTCTAGTTGCCAGAAGTACATTTCGGTAACCAAGTTACCATCATCGGAGGGTTCTAAATCTAAACTGAGTTTTTAAAACTACATTTTTACTATCGAAGAAAAGAAATCTAAGTTAATAAATAATTGTCTATGTTATTCCAAAGGCGGTATTGGTTCTTTATCAAGTTGCAGAGATGGTATTGGATCTTAATAAATTACAGATAGGTGGTATTAAAATTGAATAATTGTAGTTAGGTGGTATTATCTTTATAGACCCTTAGTAGTTTGTCAGATTTTTATAAAAGCTCTGTACATAGGCAGTACATTTTGTGTATATAGGCAGTTTTGTTTGTGTGCAATGGTGCTGCCATCTCAAGTATTATTGCCATAAACATTGTATTAGTCGATGCAAAACGTCTGCCAGAATGTATTGGAACCAAAAGTTAATTTTGTTAAAAATGTCAGTTAGGCGGTAGGCTAGATCGCTAAGCGACAATATAATAAAAACTCTGTATAATGTCATTTATGTATTAAATAAATAAAAAAATTTTACATAAGAACAAAAACAGCTGAAGCATATATATTCGGGGAAAATCTACAATTATTAGTATTCATGTTCAAAACATCGACAGTAGAAACACTGTTGTCATAAAATATAAATTAATTATGTAAATAATAGAGTTGTATTCACCTTTCAATATTTTTTTTAGTTTTTGTTTTTTGTGATAGCTGATAACATAACAATAGGCTCGCAGATATGAGTAAATTCTATAATTAAAAAAAAAAAGATCAAAGTCATCTTATAAAATTACCTTCATTTTTAAATGAAACATTCTGAAATAGCCTTAAGGCTCGGCTCTCTACATTCAAAACGGCGAAGTTGGGTACCAATTTCAATGTTAAATAACCAAAACATACCTTCACTATTAAGCATATTTTTGTGTTGTTTTTGGCAAAAAACGAAAGCTGTATTTTTTTTCTTAAAGTAAAATAGATTGTGGGTGTTGATTGCTAAGGTTTTTTGCAATATCTCTTTTTGCAACTGAGTAAAAAATTAATAAAGTTTATTATTTATATCATACGTTTATGAAAACAATAACAAGGGTTTTGAAAATGTATTCGGCAATCAACATCCGCATATGATAGTACTTCAAAATGAAACCAAAATTTTAAATTTATTCCACGAATTAACGGAAAAAAATGACTTATTCTGTAGCATTGCTCTTATGGGAATCAGATTCAATATGGCGGCAGGGTAAGCGCCCCCTTAATTCAATAATAGTAAAGAGGAATATTAGGATATGAATGAATAGGCTTAGTTCTGTATTTCTGAGTACTGTACAGTAGTTGGTTATTAAATTAAATAAACTCTTTCTGTTTCAATTCTTATAATTAAATTTAACAGTATAAGATTTAAACGTTTTTGCCTACTGATGGAGAAGTGGGCAACTTTTAATTAACACTTATCAGATATAAGCCTGATCAACAATCATAAAATTCTCTTCCTCTTTTTTTTTGTGAAATATGGCTGAGAGTTGTGAATGAAACAGTGAAAATGCCCCAATTTGACCAGTTGTTATGCAATATGCTTGCTAATACATGAAAACTAAACCAAAACATTAACCGAAATAATTTTGTTAATGAAAATATCTACAAAAAATGCTATGCTAGTTATAACTTTACAGATAAATTGTAACAATAAGCAGAAAATAATTTTGGGAAGAAGATATATATAACCCTTTGGCTCCCAACATCCGATTTTTCGGATGTTGCGTGCATGTGCGTTGAATCCCGACATCCGATTTGTCGGATGTTGCGTGCATGTGCGTATGTGCGTAAATTATTATAGTTCCATCCTTTAAATCATATAAAATACAAATCATTTATGAATTTATGTTTATTATATATCAGGAAGAACTGTTCTATTTACCTCTATGATCTTTACTTATGTTAAAAATTACCTCTATGTTCACTACAACGAAGATAATTGTGATATACGTGGCTGTGCTTTTGTCATCTGTCAGATGGTAAATAACTTGATTCGTGTGTTGTCTTTGATTATGGCCCATATATTATGTTGTAGCACATGATTGTTTTGGCATTTTTCGTTATTTTTATTGTGAAAAATTGTGATTATGAAGCGAGTACATTCACTTGTTAGTGACGTGTATATTCTTATGACTATATACGTACAACTAACCTCAGAACTGGTTATGTAGTAGCCTAATTTTCAAAAAAACTTAATAACTCTATTATTTTTCAATATAATGTAAGTAATGAAATTTCAGGTTTTTGTTCATTTTTAAGTGTAAAATTATGTTATGTGGACAAAATTGTTCTAGATATTTTTTTGTTGTGTCATTTTCAAGAATAAAGTAAAAAAAATTTAAAAAGAAATTTCCGAGTAACAATTTAAAACATATCATATCTAACATGAATTTACACTTATTTTTATTTTATTCTATACCTTAGGTAGGCTATAGAACATTTCATTGAAAACAAAATATTAAAAAAATCATCAAAATTGATCAGTAATTAAATTTAATATATATTTTTTTGCGAAACACTGAAAATGTGCTGAATTTAGCCTGGGATTTTATGCACACATACATAGCAGATAATGGTTGGGATTTTTGGAACATATGAAAAATTGGAGGTCGGGAGCCAAAGGGTTAACGCTATGTCCAATAAAGGCATAAAAGGCACGCAAAGCATAGGTTTCACAAAAAAATTTTCAATTGTTGCTCAGACCAATTATTGATGAAACGTATTCCTTATTGCCAAGCATTCTATAGTTAACATATTAATAAACGTTTCATCAATAAAATTGGTACATTTTTAGTTAATTTAAACTGTAAAAAACAAACATAAACTTGTTCTCTTTATATTTTAGTAGGCCTACCGTATAGATGAGATAATGATAACAATTTCTTGATAGTTTATACACATTATTTATAGAAATGTCAAATTATGAATTTTAGCGAATTTCAATAGAAAAGATGAGCTATTGAAGTGTCAGACTTACTCTTATGGTGAGACATATGGTTGGGAGTGGTAAATGTGGCACCGATCATGGTCCCCAGAACAGGTTTGGGGTGTTATTAAAAATGTTAATAGGCCTATATGTGCTTAGGTGTTCACACTCTAATGACCACATTTAGGCCTAATGTAAGATTTCGTCCAAATTTGGTACACACTTTGGTTTACTAAATAGTTCGGACGAGTTCGTTAGCCAAAATAATCCAAAATCCAGAAGAATGGTTTTTGACCAGAAGTAAAATTTTTTTTAATTTTTCGTATAGGCCTATCTATACTATAATGAAACGATATTTTGAACTTTATCTAAAAAAAAAAATAAATATAGGAGATTATTCTCCACATTTTGTTTTGTTTTTTTACACTACCTAATCATGTTCCTTAAAATCAATCAAAACGTAAAATACCTCAGTTTGAGGCAGAGGTGCAAACCAATTCTACTAATATATTTCCTACACATAGGAAGCTATTAAATTCCTTTGTAAGTAGACCAATTTCCCAAAAAGTTGGTTGAAACAATAAAACATAAAAACTAAATTTTTTAAATTCACTCAACTCAATCCCCCCGGTTCAACTGCGTGATGAAATTATTATATACTTTTTAATGCAGTTTGCCCACTTATCTATAAGATCTGCTATAAGCAGGTTTTACTGTAAATTATTATAGTTCCATCCTTTAGAACATAAACATGAATATTATGGAAGGAAATGAAACACTACACAGGCTATCATATTTGGCTACTTACTCTATAATACACTCCCACATGTCCTTCTTCTATTTTATGCACAGCAAAATTAAGTAACACTCCAAATGCAAAAATGATTGAACCAAAGACTGCAATCACATCCATTTTAAGTAATCTATAACAACAACAGAATCCATAAACAGAAATGAATTTACCCTAGTAATGTACCGTAGGCCTACTCTTAAACATAAAAATTTAATAGCCTACTTAGAATATATTAACTAAAAATTACAGTTAGCTATTACTGTATTATTATTAAATTGTGGAATAGTGTCCGGATTACTGAATTTAGTTACAGTATTAGGTTTATAAATACATGTTGGTGTTTGGCAGAAGTTTACTATTCGACCCTAGGCTAACCTGTGACAACAGAAATGCGAGAATAATGATAATAAAAAAACCTAAAAAGGTTCTAACCTATAGTATTTAGTCACAGCATATTTACCTGTATTCAACATTTAACAGTAGA
>JAGFPH010000118.1:1032851-1045402 GCA_018207615.1 Philaenus spumarius | reverse complement strand
GGTGCAGATTTACTATTCGATCCTAAGCTAACAGAAATACAAGAGTAGGCTAATAAAAAAAATAACTTAAATGTTCTAACCTAAGGTATTTAGTCACACAGTAGGCTATGTTTACCTGTATTCAACATTTAACAGTAGAATGTAAAATGTCATTGTCTGTAAAAATATCAGCCTAGGCCTAGAGTGGAATAGTAAATTTACACCTTTTTTTATTTTAAATAGATCTTATTTGATTTTCGACAATCAGTGGAGGCGTAAGTTTACTATTCCACCCTAGCCTAATATTTTTCCAGACAAGGATGTTGTTTTACATTCTACAGTTAAATGTTGAATAAAACCCTAAAAGGTTTTAACCTATAGTATTTAGTCACAGTATGTTTAACTGTATTCAACGTTTAACAATAGAATGGAAATCAACTTGTCTGCAAAAATATTAGGCTGGGGTCGAATAGTAAACTTACGCTGCCATAGGTTAGACTAGGGTCGAATAGTAAACTTGCGCAGAGTGCACAACTTCATTATATATGCAGGAAATTCTAGCATTGTTTAAATATAGATCAGTTAATATGAAGTTTGGCAGAATTTTACTCTTTTCAATATAAAAGGCCGTCATTTGCAAAGATATAAACTGAGAGACATATTGTAAACTTATACCAAAATTGAAAACATTTTATACTTCTTAAAACGGTATTGTGATTTTAGTTAGGTATATTATTTAAGATCATAGGCCTAGGCCTAGGTTAGTTTAGGTTGGGATCTTAAAAATACTTCAATTATCATAAATCATTATTAATTTTAACAAAATATTCAGAAAACATTAGTTTTGCTAGAAACTTGTTAGAACTACCCATTTGTAATCGCTATTAGAGTTGTTTTGTTAGGTTATAAAACTTACTAAGACTAGACCTAGTCTGTAAGTATGGCGTAGCCTAAGCTACGAGATATTCTATACTTTTGTTCAGTATGCCCAGTTTCCTCTCTTCTTTCCAGGTTCACAAAAAATAGAGCATTACTCTTTAACTCTACTAAAATTATAGTTTACTTCAATCGAACAGTACAGAAGATTAGAAATAGAAAATAGTCATAGGTTGCTACACTGTACAACAAAGTAATGACGTGTAACGTAAAAATTATAACCACGTTGTATGATAATCTATGGTTGTGCATTGTGACCAGGATGAGTATATTTTATTTTAAAGATGCATTACTTTTCTTGTAAAGGTGCTACAGTATTATAATAATATTTTATTTTCAAGCTTCAGACCGATTGGCCTTCCTACCAAGACCAAATCTGACCAAAATAGAGATGAGCGATATTTCACGGACTGTGACTTTGTCCGTTTGTCGCTGATCGCTGATCTCTAAAAGTCGCAGTAACAGTAACGACTTACGGAAAATACTAGTGACTTTAGATGTATGTGACTGGTACAAAAATATCAACTCAAAGTCCATAATATTATTTATTACTAGGGGAGACCACTGCGTGCTCCGCACGCCAACCCCCAATGGAACCTTCTAAAAACATGTTATGTTTTATTTATAATAAAGGTGTAGGATTAATAATAAACTCAAAACTAAGATGGTAAATAATGTTAATTGTTCAAATTAAATTTTTTCTAATATTTTATAACAGCAGTTATAATAATGGTTAAAAGAACCACCAAAGCTCAGGTCTACACTTTAAAACCCTAACCTAAAAGCTAGAAATACAAAAATAATTGCTTCAAATTTTGAAATCAGCTGTTAGTGGAAATATTGGAGCAAACTGCTATATTATCTGTTTTTTTTATTTAATCGGTTGCTATGGTAATAAATGTAAATACATGTGTTTATCATTCTAGGCCTAACTTAAGAATTTTTTCCGACTAAATTTACTAATATTGAAAAAAGAAAAAGGTTTTTATCGCAAAGAATTATAGTCTATGTTACTCAGGGATATTGTAGCTTTTTATTAGTAAAACTATTTTTTCAATCGGTTCAGTAGTGCCAGATATTACCCTTACCCCCAACATACGAAAAAAAAAAAAAACTTTACCTCATTATAATATTAGTATAGATGATGTAGATGTATGAATGCTGAACTGTGACTCAGTGACTGTCTCTGACAAAAACACAGTTTAACTTGCTGGCTCACTGGTTGGGCTTAATTTACTAGAGATGTGTAGGTCCGAGGTTTTAAGGAGTCGGATCCGGATCTAAATCCAGCTCTTCGGACCTACATCCCGGATCCGTGTCCGACGGGCCTTTATGGTTCCGGAGTGTTTTGCGAACATGAATCACATGCAAAACCCAATCCAGTCCAGTCACTCCAGTCTGTACTGCAACTAGCCTAGAAATATGTTTTGTAGAGTGAAATGAACAAATATTTTAAAAAATAATTAAATTAAGTTAGGTACCTATTATTTATACGTCTACTGATATAAATCAGTCTGGCATTATTGTAGACTTTATAAATAGTTTGGTTTAATTCAAGTCTTGAATAAATAACATAATTTAGGCCTAAATAATGTTTTTAGTGAGAAAACATTTGTATGCTAAATAAAATATTTTTTACAATATTATGTATTGAGCTGTGGTGTAGGTAATAATTGATGAAATGAAATAAGTATATTATAGTAAAATAATTATGTTATTATTACAAATTAACGATGTCGTGGCATTACATAAATCAGTCTTTCAATCGAAAAATTAAACTGGTCAGTCTGAACTGGAATGAACTCTTAGTGGAATGGCACAGAGAGAGAGAGAGAGAGAGAAAGAAATTCCTGCATTTAATTAAAGGATATTATGTGTCCGACTCATACTCGGACCTACATCCATCAAGTCCGGCTGCGGATACAGGTCCGCGGACCCGTATTCATCCAGTCCTGCCCATCACTATTATTTATTCGCACAGTACTGTAGGCCTAGCTGCATTTAGCTTAGGCAATAAAGGTTTTTCTGTCTGACTAATTTAGAGACAAATTGATTTTTTTGCCAGTTGTTATAACCTAATTAGTAGAGTATTTCCTCAAAAGACCCCGCCCCTTCCCCTTGAGCTCTCCTCACCTAGCCCTTTTATTTTGTTATTACCGGTACTCGTAACTAAACCGTTTTTCATTTTAGACTACATTGACGGAGTATTTCTCCATTACGGTCTTTACATTTGGGTGGTTTCTCGTCTGACGTTTTTAAATTGGGCGGGAAAGAGTCTTGATAGTTGATGTAAAACGGTTGCAGTCGAAGCGGGGATTTGCGTAAGCCAAAGCATGGAAGTAATCAGTGGCCTAGAATTTTCTAGAAGTCTAAAGTCGTTACGAGCATTCCCACCAGCTATTTATTTCAGTCGTAATATTCCATAATTTATTCTCCCTTTTAGACACTAGTTTGGGATTTTACTTTGAATTGTATTTAGTTTATCTCTCAATTAAAATGGATGTTCGTCTCTGGTCGAAAGAATTAATTACAGATTTCATTAATTCATACAAATCTTTCCCATGTTCGTGGAAGAGTAAAATTGAGGAGTATAAGAACAAAAATTTTAGGGATAGCTCGTTTAAAACTATTATTGATTTCTGCAAAGCCTTCAGATTTCCAGAAGCAAATAGAGATTTCGTGGCGAAAAAATTTCGAGGCTCCATCCGAAAAGAATTTTAAAAAGTTCATGATAGTGAACGAAGTGGTTGTAGTACTGATGAAATATATAAGCCATCAATATGATACTTCGACATCCTGCTCTTCACAAAGGACGAAAAAGTGCCAACAGCAAGCATTTCCAACTTTGATTCCTGGGATATTGAAAATGAAGGGGACAGAGATGAAATAGAAGATGGGGATGTATTCGAAGAAGAAACAATGCAAAAAGTGAGTACCATTAATTAAAAAAATGTCATCTGACTCCATTAATTTAAACATATTAGGCCTACATTTTTTTAAATTATATGTTCAATACCTACTTGTAGCCTCAACACGTATAATGACCTTACATTTAAGATCTTCCCCGATCTATCATTACTACCTCTTGTCCTGTCAATCACATCAGAAATAAAATAATTCATATGGTTTTCCCGGTTTTATTATTTAGCTTTTAAAGTAACTCGTCTATTAGTGGTTGTAGGCTATCTAAATCGATCAATTTTACCGAGTTGGTAAGCCAGTCTCCTATTTGGACAGTACCTGTATTTACATCTTATCTATTAATAAACGGTACCAGGAACTGGCACATACTTTCTCACAAATACATTTAAATTACTAAACAGATTCACTGTGACTTGTAGGGTGGGGTAGGAGAGTTTTTTTTATTAAAGTTGGAGATTAACTAATAAATATTATTATTATTATTATTATCTAGAGAGAAAACTATTCCATCGATTTCGAAAAAATTTGCACCAAACACGTCAATTAGGTCTTCATAGATGCACGTAAAATGGTTTTGAAATTTTTTTTAAACAACCCGCTTTATGGCCAAAAAACCCCCAAAAACAGTTATTATTATTATTAGCTAAACGAGAATTTTTAGAAAGATGCGGGTTTCTGTATATGGTAGGGCACATTAAAGGCTACAAATAAACAAAATCTTATCAAAATCGTTAGAGCCGTTTTTTAATAAAAAAAATAATAACTGATTTTTTGGGGGTTTTTTGGCCAAAAAGGTGGTTGTTTTTCAAAATTGTTCAAAACCCTTTTTCGTGCATCTATACAGGCGTACTGGACATGTCTGGTGCAAATTTGGTTGAAATCGATCGAATAGTTTTCTCTCTAGCTTTGTATACTTTTATTAAAGTAGGCGATTAACTAATAAATATTATTATTATTAGCTAGAGAGAAAACTATTCGATCGATTTCGAACAAATTTGCACCAAACACGTCAATTAGGTCTTTATAGATGCACGTAAAAAGGTTTTGAAAAATTTTTAAAAACAACCCCCTTTATGGCCAAAAAACCCCCAAAAATCAGTTATTATTATTATTATTATTAGCTAAACGAGAATTTTTAGAAAGATGCGGGTTTTTGTATATGGTAGGGCACATTAAAGGCTACAAATAAGCCAAATTTTATCAAAATCGTTAGAGCCGTTTTTTTATAAAAAAATAATAACTGATTTTTTGGGGGTTTTTTGACCAAAAAGGGGGTTGTTTTTCAAAATTGTTCAAAACCATTTTTCGTGCATCTATACAGGCGTACTGGACATGTCTGGTGCAAATTTGGTTGAAATCGATCGAATAGTTTTCTCTCTAGCTCTGTCTACATACAGACATACATACATACAGACATACATACATACAGACATACATACAGACATACAGACAGACATTTTGTAAAAACCACTTTTTTGGACTCAGGGGGTCCCAAAACGGATATTTCCACAAAAATCTCAACATCGATTTTTTTTGCGATCACTATACTTTCTCTATACTATAGTATAGTGAGAAAGTAAAAGTGGTTACATATGAATCGCTGGACACACTTAAATAATTATGTAAAGCACAAATTGGGAGTACGGTAACACATAACATACTTTTTCGGGCTTCATGTTTATAGCTGTATATAATAAAACTTTAAATCAAGATGAGGTTATTCCAAATTCATTTTCCACTACATTTCGAGCCCGTGATAACCTGTATTTAAAAAATTTTCGGTTACGATTCAGCTCTCGTTTGGCATATGGACGAAACAAGTGTATCATATATTCCAATACCTTCATCTCCAAGAAAGACAAAATTGAAGTTGTTGACTGTTTTACTGTTGTCTGATAAATGTAATTGTTGTGACTTTAGCTTTTGGAAGAACTCTGTGTATTCTAACACACCTCCATCTGAGTGTCTTCCGTTTCCTCAACGTCATGATACAGAAACTCGCAGTTGGGGGCCTTCCAATATTATTAAATCAACTAGTAAACCTCTGTGAAAAATCACAGGCGGATTTATTAGATTCACATCAGAAATACATAGTAATTTTTATACAAAATACAGTACTATTTTAAAAACAACACTTTATCTAGGCCTACCTAATTATGATGACGGGGATTTTTAACTCGTTAAATAAATGTGTACAATTCTCTCAATTATAAGGATTATAAAACTGTAGGAATATTAAATTTGTTAAAATTTGTTATTTCTGTATGTTATTATATATTTAAAGAAAGATAAAATATTATCTTTTAATAGCTTTTTATTTCATATTTACAGATCAAATGATTTAGAAGTTATTAATATTATAGTAAAGAAATTAATAATCGAATATGTTTATATGTTATACCAAGATGTACGAATGTTTCCGAAGTTAAACATTTAGGTATTTCTTCTTTAAATTTGTATAAACCAATATTTTGATGATAAAAGGTTGTATTTATATACAATTTACAACCCCAAAGCAAATATTATAAAGTATTATTTATAATATACACTATATTAAAGACCACGAAAGACGTATTCATTGAGGGACGGGCTTGTCGAGACCTTGAACGCGCCAATTAGTGAGTAAAGTTATGCAAACACCCCAAAAAATTGCTACAAATGATTTTTTGTTGAATTTTACTTTAATTTTACCTGTCGATAAAAATAAAAAAGTCTAGGAAAATCGGACCTCCGGGAAGGGTAATTTTAAAGATGACGTCGAAGATTCCTGTAAAAATTAATAAATCAAGGTATCTTGAATATTTGTTAACATATAACTTTGATTTTCAATCTAAATAATCATTGAACACCACAAACAAAATGATGTACACTACATGCAAGAAGATATTTAAACTTTATTTACATAAATATCCTAACAAATATACAATTCATTACAATATTGATATAGTAACTGTGCTGCTCTGTTAAAACTTGTTCAATCGTCTTCGTCTTGATCCAACTCTATCGAACATGAATTGTTCTGCATATTGTTAACACGCTTTAAATTGGCATGGCCCACGGGCTGTTGTGCAAGGAAGGCCATACTTTCTACATTAACATCTTAAGGTTTTACAATTGGTAGAAGCGTTACAATGAATGACCATCAGCATACTCTCTGGCGCAGCACACTTTGTAGTCATAATTGGGTAGAATTGGTCGTTCTGGATCTTCCAGCCCCACTTCAAAGGATCAACCTCATTTCCCTTTCCCATCCATACCACAATCTGGAGATACGCTCTGCGACAATTCAGTTTTGAGGCACATTCAGTCGGCGGAAGTGATTCCGGCTTTACGAATGAAGAAGCGGTGACCTTTTTGCTGAATATATTGTATCACAATTTTCCTATGGAATCATTGCATGCACCACCATATAAAATGGTCATGGCCTTACAACCAAGGTCATCAATGAGCTCTGTGGTCTGGCTCGGAGTGGTAAATACTTTGGTACATGATTGTAAGGTAAGGTCCCCTTTTGACATTTTCTGGAAAACACTTTGTTTGCCAATTCCATAGAGCCGAGATGTTGTATCACAACCGGTGATTGAATGAATGAATAATAAGTTTAAGCACATGTTGGTTCCAAGTATTTCTTTTATGCACTTTATGTCATAAACTTTTTTCTTGTCATTTGGTTTCTTTCGGTCTGATCTGAAATACAATGATTTACTGTTGGAATTCGCATAGTAAAGAAGTAAAGCAAGAAGATTAGTGTCTTCCCCGACTAGCGTCGTTGTTCTTGATAAGGAAGCTGTTACTGCCGCCGATGCAATGTTGACATCAGCATCTCCAGGTGCATTGACCACTTGGCACTGTCGTTTTTTTAGTTCTTTGCTCACAAGCTTGATCAACCTTTGTTTTTTAGAGTTAACTGACAGAAAAACATCCTTTTTCCAGAAAATTCTGTGTCTGGTGTAAAACTGACTACTGGATGGATATTTTGTCCTCTCCTCAAATGCTTACTGTCTTTCAGACTGGGTCCCACGGGATAGCTATCAAAAACGACTGTCGTACCTGAACCGTAATGACGAATTGTAAATTTTCGTAAAGTCTCTGCAATGTCAGCAAAGTTTTGACCACTTATCCATGGTACTCGATGAATCAGTGATCCTCCATCAAGAAAAGTTTGATCCGTTGCACCGAAGTAATTCATAAAAGTGTGAAAACCTCCTAGCAGCAAAACAATGGATTTCAATTCATTGTTTTGAGATGAATTGGCAATTATCTCTACTGCTTTCCAATTTAAGGGCTGATCAAAAGTGATCACTGGTTCAAGGTGATATTTGAGTGACAGGTCACATAGGAATTTCAATGTGGAAAGAATACATGATTTGTCTATAGAGTACATATCTATCGGTACCTGACAGATGATTTTCCTGGGTGTTAATTTCCTTTATAAATAGTGTGCATCAAACAATGTCATCCTAGGAGAGCCGATTTGAACTTAAACGACAGTTCCCACAAAATGTCAATCTTCTTGTTACATTCAGGGAAAATCGGAACTCTGTAAACTTTATGTTTTGGTGAATAGACCTATTGTTTTCTGAAGAGTAAACAAATATCTGCACTTTCGATAATTCAGCAATATTCAACTCAGGTGATTGACACCTAGGTATATTATAGACTGTCTTCTGTCCTGGTGTATGGCAGCTACCATTCCCATTCCATGAACCGTTCCTTTTCCATTTAGAGTTAACATGTTGTGGTCAACATTGTCTGCTGATAATAACAAAGCCGTATCTTTTATTTCAGTGCTGTTCCCAAGCATGTTTGGGGCAACAACATTAGCGGAATTTTTTCCAAATCTTTGCACTTCACTATACAACGAGCAGAACCCCATCTTATTTAAAGTGTCTATAAGAAATCTGGATTTAAATAAATGATGCATTTGTACAGAAAGTGATAATTGCAAAGGTGCAACTAGCGTTCGAGGGTGGACTGCCCGAATAATGGACTGACCGATGCCAGCAACCTTTTGGTGGTTGTCTTTTCCAACAAACATTGTTTCTAACAAAATTCTTAAGAATGAGAAAGTTAGCTTGTGTTTAACCCTATTATATATTTTTGTCTACCTTATCTTGACCTTTTTTCACGTAAGTACTCTAAAAAAAACATTTAAACCAAATTTTAAAACAATCTGGCAAGAAATGTGCTTTTTATACCAGAAAAACTTTTAAAATCAGTACTTTCCGGAAATTTTAGGCGCCATCTTGAAAATTACCCACTTTCGGGATTCCGATTTTCCTAGACTTTTACTATGTTTTTTAATATACAGGTTAGATTTAATTAACGGTAAAAAACCATTTGTAGCAATTTTTTTAGGGTTGGGTAATACATTTTCTTATGTTGACTCGTCTAAATCGCCGTTGTGCGACGTTGTCACGTTCTTCCCACGCTTCTAACTGACGCTGCTGACTCAACGCATTTGTAATTCTTTAAACTATGTGCTCCAAGGCAATGCCACAAGTTCCGTGAGGTAGGTAGTTAGGCCTATTTGCATTCAAAAGTAGAGAAGAACTCGAACTTTAAAAAAAGTACATATTCGTACGTGCTCTAATTCCTGAAATAACTGTAGTTAAATATTGAAAGCTTGCGTGTTCTTTGGATAATGTTTTGTGACAATGTTTAACAACAAAAATCAACTAGCAAACATAACAATTATTAATGAAAACAGAATTAAACTATGTAAATACTTACGGTAACAATGAATCGTACCCCTAACCAACATTACAATATGCCACATACAATACACAGATTATAACCATTATAATTTATCTTGTAATAATCATTAAAATTATTGAACGTTTCTCATTTAAAAGATTAAAGGTCAGTTAAATAATTGAAAAAATTTTACATGTCTATATTTCAAAGAATGTGTAGAACTTTAGTTATACTAGTACTAACTTGTAGTATAACTTGAGGACAATGAGTAAGTATTCATGTACGTACTACGCAGTCTATAATTGGTTATGTGTTACACGTTATGTGTATTAATTGGTTTGTTCAACCCGGCATCCTATACCAACACAGTAAATAATACAATATTGTACGGACATTTGTTGTCATTACCTTTTAACTTAGCTATTATCCTTCATCCGATTGTTTTGACAGTTACACCATCCGATAGGGAATCAAAAGGGTTACAAAAAAGGTGTCTTGACATTTTTCGTTAAAATGTACGGTTTTGGAGTAATTTAGGTTTGAAATTTTCAAACAGCCGCCATTTTGAAACGCATGATTGGATTTAATCGTTTATATTTCTTGAGGTATATAATTGTCAGGTTAAACTTCATGCCAAGTTTGAACTCAATCAGTCAAACTGTTCTCTATGTATGAATTATTTTGTACAAAAAACAAAATGGAGGATATCTGGAAAACGAAGCGTTTTCGGACCTACGTTTATAAGAACTTTTTTCTTACTTTTTGTATGAGGAATCATATTCCAAAGTCCTGAAAGGTTTTTTTATACACTCTGTATAGTGTTGTACGCTGATGACACAGCAATTGTTCAAGAGCACAATATTAAAACGACTTTTTAAACACATAATTTTTAGGCAACATAAAACATCCAATAAAAGAAGAATGTAGAGCAATAAAGGGAAAAGTCAGACTGTTGGACACTTTATGGTCCATTATATTGGGTTTTAGAATATATTGTCTCGTGGAGTGTGAAATGCTGAATAAAAACTGTGCAGTAGAGTTATAAGTGTTAAAACATTTACAACATCGAATTTTGAGACTTTATGAAAGTACATTATTATACGTTTGTCGTCAGTCACTGTGGCTTGATAGAGACAGTGTGGACACATGGAAGTAGGCGCCAAGTTTATCCCAAAATCGGCTTATTTAGCATAGACTTACATTGGTTCTTCTTATCATAATGCTTATAAAACCGTAATTTCTTTTCCCAAAGACATAATTAAGACCTTGTTATGTACTCAATAGTATTTTTAAATGAAATAAATATGAAAATAATTTATTTTTTGTCTTAAGTGGTTTTTAAAATAACAAATAATTGGATACTGGAGTGTGCTTACTCTCAATTAATTTTCATTTAAGGCCACGCTCCCCCCGTCGGCCATATTGGATTGATTCTCCATAAGCGCAATGCTAACGAATACACCCTAATTTTGTCGTTATTTTTCAACCGAAAATTACAAATGCGGTGTCGTTTAAAAGGTAATATAATCCCAAATGCAACTCGTGGACTAAATTTAAAAAATAGCAATTTATGTTTTTATAAATAAACTAATAAACATGGATTAGTTTACAATATTTTTTGTCATGTTCAAGGCAAGTTTTTAAAAATTATAAAAACAAAAAGCATTACTAGTTTTATTACGTTTAATTTAAAAAAAAAATAATAAAAATCGGATAAGAAATACCCACAAAATTTGGGGTCAAACGAGATTGTTGCAGCGAATTACTTTCTAGCCGCCCGACTGCGCTCTAGCGGCCCTGCTCCAAAACTAGCTGCGGAGTGATATACATCTTACTTGAGTTTCAGCGCGGGAATAGTTTTTGCTTCAAACGTTACAACGTTACGAAAGTGCTAAAATGTCTATCAAATTAAATTATCAAGGCGGTTATTTCTTTGATCCCTTTATACGTAATTATATGTTTAGAGTTTATTATATGTAATTATTGTAATTAGTAGATAGTTATGGAAGAAATCAAATAATTTTTTCGTTTAATATTTCTAGTTATACATGGCCATTTGAGTAAAGTTCTGATGACATTTACTTTATATCATCTTAATAACTCCCAAACAATTTACCACAAATAATTTTAACCACGCACCTTACACGTTATGAAACTTGACGTCGTGAAACGGACCCGCCCTGTTTATGCTCTAGTGTTATCAAAGTCTTATACAAAGTGGTATCCTATCAATTATAAAAAATATGGCAGTAAGACTTAGGCCTAAATTATATTTTCTTAATTAATGCACTGTGCTGGCTGTAAGCTTGATCGACTAATAATACTGCTAGAAATATATATAAAAGTAAATATGCTGTGACTAAATAGTATAGGTTAGAACCTTTTAGATTTTTTTTTAATTTTAATAGTATGATGTGATAATAACGAAATATAATCATACTGTTATCTGCCAGAGTAAGTTAAAAGTAAATATGCTGTAACTAAATAGTATAGGTTAGAACCTTTTAGATTTTTTACAATTTTAATTATATGATGTGACTAGCTGACCCGTACGGCGTTGCCCGTGGTGGTTGGTATTTTCAGACTTTTTAACGTAATTGTATTCTTTTTAAGTGTTCAGTCAGTGAGTGGTATTTGGCTTTTATATATATAGATCTTAAATAATAAAAGCACTATTGTCATAATAATAAAAGATCTGAAATTATGATTTTAGTAATTTTGATCCCCCCCAAACCCCTCCTAAAATTTCGAAATTTTTCATACCTATTCTTAGTGAGCACCTATGGCCCTAGAGGAAGCTACATACCAAATTTCATTCCAATCCGTTCGGTAGTTTTGAAGAAATCGTGATTTAATAACTTTGATCCCCAAACCCCCTAAAATTTCGAATTTTTTCAAACCCTTTCTTAGTGAGCACCTGGCCTATGGCCCTAGAGGAAGCTACATACCAAATTTCATTCCAATTCATTCGGTAGTTTTGAAGAAGTCGTTTTTTAATAACTTTGGTCCCCCCAAAC
>JAGFPH010000118.1:1001019-1020879 GCA_018207615.1 Philaenus spumarius | reverse complement strand
CGGTAGTTTTTGAGATTTCGTGACGAGTGAGTCAGTGAGTGGTATTTGGATTTTATATATACAGACTAGCTGACCCGTTCGGCGTTGCCCGTTTTGGTTGGTATGTTAAGTCTTTTTAACGTAATAGTGTTCTTTTTAAGTGTTCAGTCAGTGAGTGGTATTTGGCTTATATATATATAGATCTTAAATAATAAAAGCACTATTGTCATAATAATAAAAGATCTGAAATTATGATTTTAGTAAATTTGATCCCCCTAAACCCCTCCTAAAATTTCGAAAATTTTCGTACCCTTTCTTAGTGAGCACCTATGGCCCTAGAGGAAGCTACATACCAAATTGCATTCCAATCCGTTCGGTAGTTTTGAAGAAATCGTGATTTAATAAATTTGATCCCCCCAAACCCCCCTAAAATTTCGAATTTTTTTAAACCCTTTCTTAGCAAGCACCTATGGCCCTAGAGGAAGCTACATACCAAATTTCATTTCAATCCGTTAGGTAGTTTTTGAGAAATCGTGATGAGTGAGTCAGTGAGTGAGTGAGTGAGTGGCATTTCGCTTTTATATATATATGCCTAGATGTAATACAAACACGACAGCAATGATTTACACAGTTAATTTTGTTCTTAGTCAGTTTATAAGCTTCAGGAAGTGTTTTACTTTTGTTTTATTACATGAAAGTTGTGGAAAATATCTTGCTTTATCTATATACCCGTTGGCGATAGATATAAAACTCGGCTAAACAGGTTTGTCCTAAAGTTTTAAAGTTGATAAAGTGAAATGTGAAACACACTTTTGTAAAGAAGAAAAATTCTCTCCAACCAGAAATCATTTGCCTATATGCATGCACGCCCGGTCTTCACTATAGTTTAATTAACTGGCATAAAGTAGGCCTAAACATGTATAAAAAACAATAAATGTGTGCTAACAATACAGCCTAAAATTTCAGTAACTTTTCACGAGGGATAAAAAAATGTTCATTAACTTTACAGGAAGGACAAACAATTTTATATTTGTAAATACATAATATGATTTAGAACTATGCGACAATCTCTCAGAAGCTCATTCTATAGCTAAAAATAAGAAAAAAGTTCATATAAACATAGGCCCGAAAACGCTTCGTTTTCCACATATCCGCCATTTTGGTTTTTGTAGAAAATAATTCATATAACGCATGATTGGATATAATCGCTTATTTTCTATGAGATATTGTTAGGTTAAACTTCATGCCAAGTTTGCAACACATTTGTAATGGTAATATTATTACCGTAGTAGGCCTACATTATCATTTTCTATATTTCCAACGAGTAAACTAAACATACAGTGTAGTACATGCATTTTTTAATGACCGTACTATTTATTTGTTAGATTAACTAAACATAATTATAGGCATAGGGTTTTAAATATTTCAATTGTAAATTTATGCTTTTAAATGTAATAATCATAAAAGTAACTTATATAAACGAAAGATAATTGAAGCCTCCTAAGTTAGCAGACAATCCTATAAGCCAAACAAACATAGAAGGCCATTATGGCTCCCATTATTAAAAAATATAATATCACTAGTACTAAAAAACAAGCTGAACATATCTGCTGATTCTCCTTGTGGGGTCTCAACTCGGGCGAGAGTAGGAAACTAAATAATGAATAATAGACCACTCCCTCTTCACCCAGCCAGTTGTTTGTCTGACTCTGGTCTATAAACACATGGTTTGCCTTCAGGTGTGTGTTTGTGCTTTTCTGTGTTTGTATTATTGTGCTTTTTTTGACTTCTTAGTTTCAGCTCTGAGATGTACCATGTAGATGGTTAAGGTTTAGTGGTTTATTTTAGCTTTACTTGTTTTCTTTACATAGGCCTAGATCTCTATGTTTATGTTCCCTCGGTTGTTAGTCACTTAATAACAGGAATTTGATTTTTAACACATAAATGATGGCAAATGTCCGAATAACTAAATATAAAAATGTAATAATCAGTCGCATTTCTATTATTAAAACATAACAGATGCTTTGATATTTATTTCAGTTTTCATGAATATGTTTAAGTTACCAAGGTAGAGTTGTATGATTTTACGCAATTGAAGAATAGCTGGTTAGTGTGAAAAATAATTAAAAAACAACAACAATAACTAAGCGAAACATAACTGAAAGAATTAAAGAAAGTAAATTGTCACATTGTGAGATGTTAAATGTAAAAATACAATCGGAGACAAGCAACAACAACTGTTACTGAAGCAAAAACTCCTCGGAGTTCACATCTGCGTTATGCGACATCTACATAATGTATGTACTGCATATTGCATATAGGATGCTTCGATAAAATAGTGTAATGGTATTCAGTTCTAGCGTTACCCTTTGTCTTTTATGTGCATTCTCATCTAACGTAATCTATAAAAAGAATATCAAATGTAATACAAAATGTTTTCAATAAATTCATGTATCAATATTCAGTATGTGTCCAACATGTTATTTTCGTCTCTTTCTAGAATTGATTGAGGATGTATTTTCTAATGTCATTTAAATATTGAAAACTTTCTTTGAGCCACTTTAATTAAATTTCCAAAATATTAGTTTTTCTGTCGCAGAAATAACTTCAAGTAAATACTTTTAACAAAATACTTTTTGAAATTAAAAAAATATTATTGAGCCTTTAACTGTATTGAGATTGTAATAATAAATATGTTCTGATTAATATTATTGATAGTAGGTTTTAGGTTAAAAAAAACAAAACAAATACGTGTAAAGTTTTTAGTTTTTCATCCAATTGGAACGAAGCAAATTAATTAACATTTGTAACAATGTTCTTCTATAGACCAAATTCTTGACGACTGAACATAATTATTCAAAAGAATTTCAAAACCAAATTTTTCTTTACTGTTAAAAACTAAATTTGTATACCAGAAAACAAATTTTAATAAATCTTTCAAGGGAAAACTCCCTTGACTTAGCAAACAAGTTAAGCACCAAATGTTTAGTATCCAAAGGGTATACAGACTACTCTATCTGTGATACATATAGGAATAAAACAAACAAATCAGTCTAAACACTTGGTTCAGAAATAGAAACCTCACTATCATACCTAAAGAAAATATTTCATCAACATTCAGTTAATCAAAGGCATATTATATTGGGGGTGGAGTGGGTTTTTAAAGGAATTTCCCATTCATTTAAACGTAGGTCAAGTACATCATTTAAATTTAAAAGTTGAAATTGTTTTGGATTACTTTGTCCGGTTTCAAAATTGTAACCTAAACTTGCAAATTGTGTGTTTTTTCCCAGTTTTGTTCTCAGAAACTTAACTTTGCTAATGATATGCTCTTTCAAAGAATTTCTAAACTTTTCCAACATTTATAAAATTTTTATTTTCTAGCAATATAGGTCGTATGGATCCCATATTAAAAGGGCTAAAGATTTTAAGCAATTAAACTTTTTATGTTTGATCATTTACAAATTAACACGTGTTTTGCTATTAAACAGATATTCACGTTTTGTATGGACAATTTTGTTATTAAAAAAATAGAGAAAATGAACAAATTCACTTTGGTTATTACATTTTTGACAAGCATAACATTATAATCAATGTAAATAATCATAATAATCAATAAGCAGTAAATAATCAATGTAGTGAAAGTGCTTAAAAAAGTAATTAAACAAACAAAAAAGAAACGATATCTAAAACGTGAAATAGTAAACCACAACATCCAGATTGCCGATCGTTTGTTGTTAACGGTGTAAATTAGTTCTTGCGATGGCTTCATAGCTTTTGTTCAACAAGAGCAAGAAGAAAGCTAGATATAAGAATGTTTGCACATTGTATTTACTGTCAGAAAATAACTTTTCCATTTACCCAGAGACAGGATAATACCAATTAGGGGGTTGGTCCACCACTGTGGTGGATGTAGACTTTTATGGGCTCTGGATGTTAGGATATTGTAGGGCCCTCTTTGGGTGTGAAATACACTACAAGAGGAAGGGTTAAGGGGGACTATTAATGGTAAGCAGCAGCATTTTATGCCTATAAGTGTTACAAATTTATTCTCAAAACTCATGCATTCAGCCTAGAATTTAGCATTTTAGTATCGGTTATTATGATTTTTTGTTCAAAAGCTTATTTATATACACTATTTAAATAATAACATTTTATATTTATTACAAACTATTTATTAAATACAAAACAATTATGAAATAGGAAATAAAAAGATATGGTATAATGTCTGAAAACAAAATAAACTTTACAGATCACACAATTAAAAATTAAGGTTACAATGTAGATAAAATACTACTGTTAAACTGATGTTACATTGTTTATTAAAGTTATTAGGTTTTAATAAGTGTTAATATCTAACATTTGAATTAAATTTGTCTGTATTTTATAATTGTATTATTTAATACTATTTGTAAACAGCGCAGGAGGGCCTTGAGGGCAATCTTCAATGTGAAAAATAAATTTCTCTGAAATGTATAAGTCAATTATTTAATATTTCTTTTGCGCTAAGCTTCCTAGGGTGCAGGGTCCTGGGCAGCATGGCTTCGCACTCCAACACATGTATTTTGAGTATTTTCAATACACAGAGCATTGCGTGCTTCGCACGCCAACCTCTGTGTTGGGAGAATTTTCAATACACAATGCATTGCGTGTTTTGTTAGAGTAAAGTATTTTTGTTGAACCTTCATGGTTTTCTTATTTAATAGATAAGATCAAGCTCACAAGAGAGTAAGGCTGTAATCTACTGTATCCATGTGTATTGTACGTTGTAGTTTAATCAAGTAAATCTAAATATCAGTATGCATGCAATGCACAATGATGTAAAATACAGTATGTTGTTGGATCCTCTGTTGTGTTGTCTATTTTATAATTTAATATGCACTTTTTATACCTAGTTTTAACTTTTAATAAATTTTGGAAATGGGCGGGGGGGGGTTGACCCCTTAACCCCCCCTGGCTACGGCTTTGCTGAGGACAGAGCCTTACTACACTATTGTATCAAAGTTATGTAGTAGGCTATTTAAATTTAGTATTTCCTCAAAGGTGGATTACACGAAGGGAAGCAGTAGAATTGCCTTCATTACTTCTGTCTTCATCAGATTATGGTTTTGGAGATACCTAAAACATAAAGTTTACATAAATCAATCTCATGATTTAGTATATCTAAGCATGGGCACCCATATGATATTTTCTAAGGGGGGGGGGGAGACCGGGGTATTTGGCATAACACGTTCACTGCTAAGGACGCACATGTGAGCTTGACACTGAATAATACGAGAAGCGGACGACGCACAGTGAATTGCGTGCTTCACAGGCCAACCCCTGTATTCGGAGTATTTTCAAGACAGAGTGCATTGCGTGCTTCGCACGCTAACCCCGTATTGGGAGTATTTTCAATACTTAGAGCATTGCGTGCTTCGCACGCCAATTTTAAGACTATGTGCTATGGACGCACATGTACGTCCGCTTTAAAATAGTAATGATTATTACGTAGAAAGGTTAAAAAATAAAAAATAAAGTAATTTCTACTAATTTAGACTATAATAAAAGGTCAGCTCCTAGCATAGGAAATACGAAATTTGCGTAGCAGTGAACTTGTTAAGGAGTACCCTCCCCTCCTTCGGCAAAAGGAGTCCAGGGATATTTTTGACCTCCCCAAGAAAACTTTAAGATTTGGGAAGCCAATTTGGCTTTTCAGGTGAAATATTAACCCACACAGCATTGAGTCTGTACCTTTACACAGTGTCAATGAATACACAGAGACCTTTAACACTCCTAGAGGCCACACCAAGCAGTGACCCATCAGCTCATGCTTGAAATAGAGTAGCTGGGTTTTACAACATCTTAGTACATTGTCAGAGAACATTTGGAATACTTATAACAAATTTCGAGTGAGTATGCCTATTCTTAAACTGTAACAATCATACCTTTATGTTTTTTCTGTTCCTAAACTTGAAACAAACATAAATACTTTCGGATTTGAGAAATCTTTTGACGTCTGTTTTGGGGCATTGTTCTCAGTAAAATTAGATGTTAAAATGAGACTACCATTACAGATTTTCTTCTGACACATAATAGGCCGCTATTTCTTATAAGTAGAGGATCACTGACTGAACGGAAAGTGTTTCCCCAACACCATTTATAATGTGCAAAGTTACAAACATCTGGCTCTAATGTTTGAAAGTTATTAAGATGTCCTGGGATTTTAATTACTTTTAGTACACAGTCTATTTATACCACCTGTTAGTTTTACAAACTTAATGGGAAAGTGTGAATTTTATTCTAGCACCAAGGGCTCCGCTGTCAAAAAAGAGTAGTTTTTAAAGAACGTTTCCATGAAAATAAAAATAATAACACTCTCAGATCTTTAAAAATGCACAGTTTGTTCTCGTTATATTCCTTAATTTTTTATTTCTTCGTAGAAATTGTTTTACACTAAATTAGAAACAAATCTTCTTACACTATCAAGCTGAAATAGCGATAATAGGGCGGTTATCAATCATACAGTGAGGTATAGTTAATCTATACGTATAAAAGCCAAATACCATTGTCTCATTGACTCATCACAGTTCCTCAAAAACCACGAGGCCTAAAAACATGAAATTTGGTATTAATACTCTGTATAGGCTTTAGACGTGCACTAAGAAAGGGTTTCCGAAAATTCGAAATTTTCGGGGGGTCAAAGTTACTAAATCACGATTTCTCAAAACCTACCGAACGGATTGGAAGGAAATTGTGTATGTAGCTTCCTCTAGGGCCATAGATGCTCACTAAGAAAGGGTTTCAAAAATTCGAAATTTTAAAGGGGGTTGGGGGGGGGGTCAAAGTTACTAAATCACGATTTCTCCAAAACTACAGAACGGATTGGAAAGATATTTGTCATGTAGCTTCCTCTAGGGCCCTACGTGCTTTCTAAGAAATTGTTAAATAAAATTCGAAATGTTAGGGGGTGGGGGGGGTAAAAGTAATTAAAAAAAAAAAAAAAAAAAACACCAAACGGATTGGAATGAAATCTAGTATGTAGCTTATTCTAAGACCCTTTTTAGGGGAGGTTTGGGGGGGGGGGTGGTCAAAATTACTAAAAAAATGAAAAACACCGAACGGATTGGAATGAAGTTTGGAATGTAGCTTCCTCTAGGGCCCTAGTTGCTTGCTAAGAAAGGGTATAAAAAAATTCGAAAGTTTAGGGGAGGTTTTTTTTTTTTGGGGGGGGGGTAAAGATACTAAAATCACCATGATAAATACATAGTGTAATATATTTATTGATATAATATATTCTTTGTAATATATACATCTAACTTTCATTTGTCTATCCGTGCAAAGCCGGATCGGGTTAGCTAGTTCAATCATATTATTTATCTGTCTTGGATTTTATAGTATTGATTAACTGCTTTTGTACTTTTGAGAAATAAGCATAACCTAACCTCATAAATAACCCTTCACATCATGAATCAGAGTTAATTATTATGTATTTATCACCTTTGTTTAACACTTCTTCCCTTTCGCTTACAAAAAAAAATGTATTTAGTTTATTTAAAATTGCCCTTAATTGGCTTCATTATTTTGCAACCTTGTTGCTACAAAAATAATTAATTTAATTTAGCAAGACACAAATTATTAAACTTTTACAAGAATGACTCTAACTTTTTTGTATACCTCTTTTCCTCCTTTTCTGAAGTCTCGGGGTGTAGTTTGTAGGCCAAAAGAGTACTTAGATGGTGAGGAGTAGTCAATGAAAAAATTCAGTGTTGTTCAAGTCAACTTTAAACATAATTTATTGAAGAAACAACATATGAAAGAAAAAAACATAAAAATAACAACCGCTAGGCCTACATCTGTACAAAAGTAATTCTCAAAATGTTAGATAATTGTTTTGATAACTTTTAAAGGAGAGAGCAAAATTTAAGATTTATGTTTTTACATTCCATCTGGTCGATGTTTCACTTTACACGTAGTAAAGAATGACAAATTTCTCTATACCCCACTGTTTAAAAGTTTATTAAAAGTTAATAAATTGCCCACTCATGAATGCACATGCCTCGTGCCTGGCGTAGACGATTCTCCATCCATAAATATCTAAGTAGGCTTAAATCCTTTTTATCACTTGAATTTTCTTTAAATCGCTGATGTTAGAACCATGATAGACATTTTTAACTCACTTTTATAATTTACAAACTATATAATGTTGAATATGTGTGATTCGATCCTAACTTGGATAGGTACCATACGTAGATGCAACCACTGAGCGTAGAAGGATGCAGCCTAACTCTTTTTGAGTTGCCAACTGACAAATATGAATACTTCATTTCGTTTTTATACTAAGCTCTCTTTTAAAATTAAACCTTATGGGTTATGTTTGCTGGATATTATTAGCTCTCTCAAAACGTAAGAAATATTGAATTGAAGAAATATTTCTTTTCACAAACTGAAGATGTTTCAGAGGTTAAAACATTATAAATTCTTATGTGTATGCAATACCGAATTAGCATGTTTGATGTTTTGTGTGCGGGTTTGAATAAAGATTTTTGAGGTAATTCTAGCTATTCAAAATCCTTTCTTAGATTGTGCTTTTGTGGAAAACACAAAAATGTCAGTGTTGGTATAAAATCTTACCAATATCAGCTTACTAGTTTTCATTAATCTTTAAGAGAAAGAGTTTTAAAATTGAACTTGCAACACAATTATTACTAGGCCTAGTCTTGTATACGAATTGGGCGGAATCAGTTAATCTGTAAATTTTCTGTATGCCAAATTAATTAAATGGTTGATATACATTGGTAAAGATGATTTTTATATTTTTTACATAGCTATTTAATGGAATCGAAAATTATTATGATTCACATTACTAATAAATAAATTTGAGGCAAAATATTATGTAAACACACTGCTTTATAGAACAGAGTGTAACACAACAAAATGTTTATTCAACTAACGAAGAAGAGGAGGAGGCATGCATTTAGGCAGTTTTGAAATATTGTTTGTTTGTTCTGTTCCATGAAACGGATGAAGTGAGAACGAACCATCCAAGATACAGTTGATTGAAGCAAACAGAACTTCTCAAATTCAATTTGTTTTTGTTATTTATCCTGACTAATATTAAATATCACACATTTTTGCTACGAAATGATTACATTTTATTTGAATTTGTTTTTGATAATGTCTTTAATCCAAACGGAAGGCTTCTCTAAATGTAACATATATATGACTAAAAGTGATTAAAATGTTACCATATTTGCTAATCGAAAGCAATTTACCAAACACTATAGCCATGACAACTAAAAGACAGGGTTGATTAGAGCGAGGCAAGATTTTTTGCTTTTTATTAAAAGACTACAGAGATTTTAAATCTTTAATTAGATTTTCTAAAAAATATAGAAAAAACACGAAAATATACTATATAATATATTTAAAAATAAGTAGTTATAGGCTTAAGATCTCTTTATCTAATTTATAAAATCTGATTGCTTTAACAATGATAAACCAATATATTGATATACTAGCTGGCCCGATCCGGCTTTGCACGGATAGACAATTCAAAGTTAAATGTATATTAACAAAAAATATATTATATCAATAAATATATTATACTATGTATTTCTTATGGGGATTTTTAGTAACTTTGACCCCCCCAAACCTCCCCTAATATTTCGAATTTTTTTAAAACCCTTCCTTAGCGAGCACCTATGGCCCTAGAGGAAGCTATATACCAAATTTCATTCTAATCCGTTCAGTGGTATTTTTTAGTAACTTTAACCCCCCAAACCCCGTCTAAAATTTTGAATTTTTTGAAAACCTTTCTTAGAGCGCACCTATGGCCCTAGAGGAAGCGACATACCAAATTTCGTTCCAATCCGTTCAGAGGTTTTGGAGAAATCGTTATTTAGTAACTTTGTAAACCCAAACTCTCCCGAAGACTTCGAATTTTTTGAAACCCTTTGTTATCAGCACCTACGGCCTTAGAGGAAGCTACATAAATTTCATTCCAATCCGTTCAGTTGTTTTAGAGAAATCGTGATTTAGTAACTTTGACCCCCCCCTCCTTAAATTTCGATTTTTTTTTAAAACCTTTCTTAGTGAGCTCATATGGCCCTAGAGGAAACTACATACCAAATTTCGTTCCAATCCGTTCAGTAGTTTTTGAGAAATCGAGATCAGTGAGTCAGTGGATTTGGTTTTTATAGGTATAGATAAGAAATGGTGTTTAGGAGAAGGAAAAGCCCTGTATACAGACAATACCCAAAATCTGCCACAAAATATTACAGAATTACAAATGCAAGGGAAGAGAGGATATTCAAGAAAGATGATGGTCCAGATGTGGAGGATTTTCTGAGTCTGGGAGTAGAGAATTGGAGACAGATGGTAGACATCAGAAATAGATAGAGGAGAATCTAGTTCTACCTCAGGGGTGATCATGTGCTGTGGTGCTGGTAATTTACTGCTTCAATCTCAAAAATATATATACATACAAAAACGATGATATAAGGATGCCAAATATAAAAAGAAATATTATATATAAAGATGAAAACAAAGTTTTATTTAATTAGCTTTGTTCTTAAACTGTGTTTTATAACCTGCAAGTTGTGAAAAATATCTTGCTTTATCTACACCCTCCAGTGTTGGATGTGCTACATTATTTTAGAAAAAAAATGGGTTAATCAAGTAAGTTTTTGCAGCTGACGAAGTGAAATTGGTAACAAACTTTTGTAAAGAAGAAAGATTGTCTTTAACCTCTAATAATGATTCAAAGTGGAAGACAAATGAGTCATAAATTTGTGTAGAAAATAGTTTTCTGTTTCTCAAAGTGAACTTTTCTTATTTACAGAAAATGTTAAAACAAATTTTACCGTAATTAGAAAAGTTTCTATGTTTTTGAGTAAATATGGTAAGGTTTTATTTTGTTTGCTTACCAGTGGAATAACACATTAATCTGCTTATAAACAGTTTGAATCAACTATTTATTAGAAATTTAGAAATACTGTAGAGCGTCGATTATCCGGACGTCAATTAACCGAACCGTCAATCATCCGAAAGCTTGAACGGCCTGCTAATTACAGTGTATTAAAATACGCCCCAGTGTGAAACGGCGAACAGAGCGCAAGCGTCTAAATATTGAATAAATAAATAAAAATACTAAATATCTAAATTAGTAAACTTTTGTCGAAAATAAAACTAACATTGTTATAATATTGTACTGTCATTGTAAAACATATTTAATCATACATGTACTTTTTATTACATTATCTTTTAAAAATAAAGCACTTTTTACGATATACAGTATAGTTTTTCTTCTAGGTACAGAATATCCTATACCCTATTTATATCCCTACATCAATTAGTTTTTCTATGAATTGATTATGGGTTTTAAATGGTAAATAACTTTCATGTTTGATTATCCGAAAAACCCCCGGTCTCAATTAGTTCGGATAATCGACGCTCTACTGTACACTAGTTAAGTAAAAAACTCATTTATATTTTAGCTATATATTATAACAGAGACCAATGCTATAACCTTAATATTTCATATTTTTATTGTATTCTTTCTGAGTTGTAAATTATGGTATTGAACAAAAGTACAGTGAATATATCTTCTTTAATTAAAATATATCTAAGAAAATTCACAGTTAGATGCTTACTTCATGATAATATGTGAAAGTTTTACATATTTCATATCAGACAGTAAAAACAGTTTCTAAATTTACGACGATCGTCATTTTTGTACTTTATTATTTTTTTTTGTCAATTAGCTTCTTTCTCATTTCCGAGTCCTTACTCCATCTTCAGATATGTCATCGCTCTTTCGAGGACATCAACAGATTATTTAAAAACACAAACTCATAAAACCTATGTTACTTTATGTTAACTATGTTACATGCATAGCGTGATCCAATGACAACAGCCGTTTCATGGTTGTACTCTAATACAGCTATGTCTGTATGAGATCCCCTTATCTTGTATATTGATTGCTGTGTCATCTATATATATAAAAGCGAAATACCACTTACTCACTCACTCACCACGATTTCTCAAAAACTACCGAACGGATTGAAATGAAATTTGGTATGTAGCTTCCTCTAGGGCCATAGGTGCTTACTAAGAAAGGGTTTGAAAAAATTCGAAATTTTAGGGGGGTTTGGGGATCAAAGTAATTAAATCACGATTTCTTCAAAACTACCGAACGGATTGAAGTGAAATTTGGTATGTAGCTTCCTCTAGGGCCATATGTGTTCACTAAAAAGGGTTTTAAAAAATTGGAAATTTTAGTGGGGTTTGAGGGTAAAAATTACTAAATCACGATTTCTCCAAAATTACCGAACAGATTGGAATTAAATTTGGTATGTAGCTTCCTCTAGAGCCATAGGCACTCGCTAAGAAAGGGTTTAAAATTCCTCTAGAGCCATAGGCACTCGCTAAGAAAGGGTTTCAAAAAATTGGAAATTTTAAGGGGGTTTTGGGGGGTAAAAATTACTAAATCACGATTTCTCCAAAATAACCGAACAGATTGGAATGAAATTTGGTATGTAGCTTCCTCTAGAGCCATAGGCACTCGCTAAGAAAGGGTTTCAAATTCCTCTAGAGCCATAGGCACTCGCCAAGAAAGGGTTTCAAAAAATTGGAAATTTTAAGGGGGTTTTGGGGGGTAAAAATTACTAAATCACGATTTCTTCAAAACTACCGAACAGATTGGAATTAAATTTGGTATGTAGCATCCTCTAAGACCATAGGTGCTCACTAAGAAAGGGTATGAAAAATTTCGAAATTTTAGGAGGGGTTTGGGTGGATCAAAGTTACTAAAATCATAATTTCAGATCTTTTATTATTATGACGACAATAGTGCTTTTATTATTGAAGATCTATATATATAAGCCAAATACCACTCACTGACTGAACACTTAAAAAGAATACAATTACGTTAAAAAGACTGAAAATACCAACCACCACGGGCAACGCCGTACGGGTCAGCTAGTAAAGTATAATAGACGAGAAGTGAAGTTAGGCATTGATGAGCAAATCTTGATTGTTTTAAAATGCTTTGTATATTTCAAACTCCTCGATAGCATCAACATATTTGCCTTTATGGTGGTGTTTCCAACTTGTTTCGAAATCCATGTATAGCTGTGGTCCTCGTCAATCAGATGGCGTGTGACAGATGTTCTTTAAATCTTTTACAAAAAACTCTTCCTTTCTTGCTTATATAGTAAGGTTACATTTGCCTCAAATTAATTTATAAATACCAGTCTTTTGCTGCAATGGTCTGTCTGGTTTTCAAATTAGTAATTTCTGGATATTGTTATTAGTTTTGAAAGTCGCAGTAACGTTTAATTTTTAAAATAAAATTATTAGAAATTATATTTGACTGTAAGTTTATGTAGTCTCAAGTTATGGTGGTAACAGTTTTAAAGCTGTTGTATCTTTCTATTGTTTGTTTTCAATAATGTGTTTATCATTGAACTTTTAGATCTCTTGGTTGTACATTATATTTTATTGTGTTAAGTTCTAACATTTGAGTGGTATTGTTATAAATAGATTGCAGCTTACTAGTGTAAGGTGCTGTTTTTTGAGACATGGATTTTGTTAATCTGAATGTATTGTAAGCCTAATGCCTGTGGTTTTAGATTTTCTGTTAATTTGATAATGGAACTTATATTTTTGTTTTGACTGTTAGATGTAGAAAATTCAATCTATTGTCACTTAAAGGTTCTAATATAAATTTCAAATATCCGTTTATTCCGTTCATATAATTTTTCAGATTCTTTATCTGTCTAATTGTAACATTGAAAATTATGAATGTGTCATTTTTATATCTTGTATATATGATATTTCTGTTCAATTAGACTTGATAACAGGTATGTGATAATTAAGTTTAATAGCAGGTGCGATTTAAAAAAAATAATTAAAATAGGCCTAAACATCGGATAGTAAACCCAAAAAAGGTGTACTCATGTCTAATCAATCTTTTTGGATGAAGTAATTATTATCAAAGGTGAAGTGTAGTTCTGATCCAGTAACACTGATAATATATTCATCAATAATTATTGGAACGAAATTCCTTAACACGGATTGCGGTAGGAGTTAAATAGAAAATGTAAGCGCAACAAAAAAAGTGTTAATTAATGGTTATTTAACAGACATTATTGGCTGTGGTTTGGATTCCACGTAAAACTGTAGGTCCCGTCTTCATTAGCCTTAAGTGCAAAACAGCAGGACGTTAAAAAAAAAGTGTTATTAATTGGTTGCTATGGCAATAACAAATATAAAATATGAGTAACGAAAAAGCATTATCAAATTGGTTGCTATGGCACTGAATGTAAATACATTCGAGAAACATGTGTTTTGGTTCATCAATTTAAATTAAGAGGCGATCGGTTAAATCCGGCGTAGTTCAGATTTTATCGTCAAAAGCTGAAATACATTCAATAAACATAAAATGATGGATCATCAGTCTAGGCCTAACCTAAAATTTTGTGTGTATATTTAATGTATTTTACATGCCTTAACGGCAACTTACATACAATAATTTTAGGTTAGGCCTGTAAATTAATTTTAAGTCTAGGCCTAACCTAAAATTATGTACAATGGATGGACATTTAACTGTGTTTACCATCTTATCTTTATGTATTTACATTTGTTATCATAGCGACCTATCAAATAAAATAACAGATAAAACAGCTGTTTGCTCCAATATTTCCATTAACAGCTAATTTCAAACTTTTAAGGAATTATTTTTGTACTTCTAACTTTTAGGTTAGGTTTTTAAAGTGTAAACCTGAGCCTTGCTGGTTCTTTTAACCATTAATATGCTGTTATAAAATATACTAAATAATTTGAGTTGAACATTTAACATTATTTACCATCTTATCTTTTAGATTACTACTAACCCTGCACCTCTATTATAAAGAAAACATAACGTGATTATGTGTATAGAAGGTTCCAAGGGGATTGGCGTGCGGAGCACGCATGGGTTTCCCCTGGTTGTTTATAAAGGCATTTACCTTTATCCGGTATTTATACAACCAATACAATCACTGTTTTTCCTTTATCGGCTTTGGTAATAAGAGCATTATTATCATCTATTAACTTGGGTTTTATGTGTTATGTACTCTCAAAAGAGTAATAAGATCTCTGAAGATGGAGTAAGACCTGCGAAACCAGCAAGAAGAATAAAAAGAAGTCAAGTGGCCTAAACAAAAAGAGTTTAAGGTTATCCCTGTGACTTGGATTCTAAAAACAATGTATGTTATTTTAATTGTTAATATTACAATATAGTGTGGTATATTTGATGAATTAAGTTTTACAATTAATTTTCGCACACAAGGAATATTAAATATTTTAAAGTAAATATACAAGGTTTTGTAAAACGACAACGATACTAGTTTCCAAGGTTATTAAAAAAATAAAGCCTAATCAATTACAGTTTTTAAACATTGACAAACTGTATATTTGATCTCATCAAACATAAAAACAAATCCCTAATGAGAATTTTCCATAAATAATAAAACGTCCAATAAAAGCTGAACGTAGAACAATAAAGTGAAAAGTCATGCTGATAAACACTTAAATAATGTGTAGGTGTGTATTATATTGGGTTTTGGAATATAATAAGTTATTGCCTCGTGGAGTGTGACATGCCGATAAAAAAACATTGGGTGTGCTTAAGACCACACGTTAGAAGTGATAACTTCTATGACCGATTTATATTTTTATCAGTATTAATATAAGAGGAGAATAAGGGTAAATAATTTAAAACATTAATGACTTTGCTGACTTTGGTATTTAATATACATATAACACAAATATCATATATATATATACATACATACTATATCTCGAGCGGTGACGGTCGCGAGTTTGATGCTTTTTCCTCTCCCAATAAGAAGTGCTATGTAGTATATTCGCGTTGCGTACATATATATATATATATATATATATATAGATACATACTATATCTCGAGCGGTGACGGTCGCGAGTTTGATGCTTTTTCCTCTCCCAATAAGAAGTGCTATGTAGTATATTCGCGTTGCGTACATACATATATATATATATATATATATATATATATATAATACATACTATATCTCGAGTGGTAACGGTCGCGAATTCAATGCTTTTTCCCCAAGCAAAAAGTGCCCAACGCCGCTGAAGAAGTTTTCACTTCAAAAACTGTAAGTTACAAAGCTGTTTGACAGAAATAGCACAGCTATTAGTTATTTAAACATTTTACAATAGTGCATTTTTTGATACTTTGTGTTAAAAAGTAATTTGTGGAAAACTCTTTTATTTGCAAGAGGTTCTTATTTTCAAATTCCAAAATCTAACATGGTCCCAAAGTATGAAAAAGTTGTATCCTATACTATAATACAAGCAATGTCTGTTTGTACGTACGAGCAATCTCTAGATCCAGCGGAAGGATTTTGCTGAAAGTTTTAGATTAGAGGCTTTTGGGTCTAAAAAATAGATTGGTGAAAACCGCTACCTCAGGAAAACTCGTATTTTTCCAAACAACTCATTTGAAAATTGAAAATTTTTAACATTGGGCTTATGGAGTTTAAAATCATTACATATATGTTTATTGACTATAATAATAACAGTAATCAGCTGTTTCCTATATTATTTCCATTATCAGCTAATTTCAAGCTTTAAACATTTGTTTAAATTTCTAACCTTTAGTATAGGTTTTTGTGGAGAACGACATCTATTGAAGTATTTTTATTTTGTATTAGAGTATAGGATAAATAGTTCATATGTGTACTTAAGATCGAAAAATATTAATTTACATACATTTTTCTAAAAAAAACACAAACAAAAAATACCGAGTGATGCTCGGTCGCCCAGGTGGTTTAGATATGACGAGAAGTTGTAAGGCAAACAATATTTGCCTAAACATTTGGTGATTGAATGTTCTAAATTCGTTTACTGCTAAGGACGCACATGTGAGCTTGACACTGAACACTACGAGAAGTGGCCGACGCACAGTGCATTGCACGCCAACCCCCGTATTGGGAGTATTTTCAATACACAATGTATAGCGTGCTTCGCACGCCAACCTCTGTATTGGGAGTATTTCCAATACACACAATGCATTGCGTGCTCCGCACGCCAACCTCCGTGTTGGGAGAATTTCAATACACAATGCATTGCGTGCTTCGCACGCCAACCCCCGTGTTGGGAGAATTTTCAATACTAAATGCATTGCGTGCTTCGCACGCCAACCCGCGTAATGTTAGTATTTTCAATACACAATGTATAGCGTGTTTAGAGTAAAGTATTTTTGTTGAATCTTCATGGTTTTCTTATTTAATAGATATGATCAAGCTCACAAGAGAGTAAGGCTGTAACCTACTACATCCGTGTGTATTGTACGTTGTAGTTTAATCAAGTAAATCGAAATATCAGTATGCATGGTTGTGTTGGCTATTTCATAATTTAATTCGCACTTTTTAAAACTAGTATAAATTTTTACTACTAAATTTCGGGGGGAGTTTTGACCCCCTAACCCCCCTCTGGCTATGACCTTGCACCCTAGAGTCCTAATCGTCCATCTGACACATGATGCAAATTCACAGAAATTTACCCTTAGCTATGTTTGGAATGCAGAATGCATGGTCTACCACCTTTGTTACCTGTCAGTGCTCCGTGGCATTTCAGCGCAGGATGTGTATTTCGAAGTTATGGCATTTTGTTTTCACACCGTAGTCTGTGAGACAAATAATTAGGATTAGTGTTAGTGTACTTTTACATTGTTTTTAACATTACACAAAATGTATTTTTCATAATTAATTTTTAATTCAAACTTTAGTAAAATAATTCATATTCATGTACTTCAAACTAAAACTGTTCAAATCAAGTTTAAAATAAACGAGTAAAAATAAAAAATAAAATATGAGACAAAAAAAAACACATTTTATTGCACCTTTTATGGGAAAATGGTGTTTGTTCAACATCATTCAAAGTAAATTTAGGTTACAAAAACATCTCAAAATATTTGTTTATTGTTTTTACTTCAATTTAACGATGTAAAAATAAAGTTTTTTTTAACAAACATGTAATTAAAAATATATTTTTAAATGAGGATATCTTACAGACGAATGATTGTGATTAATGTCATATCCAAAATATGATTAGGCCTATTATTCTATAGTTAAATAAAGAATGATTTGTTAGATGATTTGTTAATTCTATCTACGCATAGGATTAAGTGTGTCTTAGATATATTTGATTCTACTACCGCACTAAATACTTTTTCTTATAGAAGTTAACTTTTATTAATTTTGTTTGATATGTTATTCTTTTACTACAGCATTTTTTTAGATTTAAAAGATCCGATTATTTAAATTATTCGTCAACTAGGTTAATCTATTTAACTAATTTAACCTTCAAATATATCTAAAAAGGGACATAAACAAAAGGAATTAAAGCAGTACAGATACATAAATAAATAACTGGAAAACAAAAGGTCGCCTTTATCGTAATATATATCACAAGATGTTTAGTTTTATGTGACAATTTTGATATTTTAAAAGGATACGTAAGGGAGGAAAAATTATAAACTTGAAAGATATAAGTTAGACCAGGTGATGTAGCTAACAGTCAGAAGAAGGTTTGGCTTTGGCATTCAAAATGGGGGGGGGGGGGGGGGGAGGGGGAGTGTATTTTATAAGCGCCCTGTATACTCTTGCATGACAAAGAAGTGCAACTGTAAACAAAATATATTGAACCAAAAATATATTTCCAGGCAACTAGGAATAAGAACAAACAAATAAATTTAAAATTTTGTTTATCTGTTATGTTCCGCTAACTAATGAGCTTGACTTGTGAGAAAGTAACTAGATAAAATAAAACCTGAACACAAAATCTCACAATAAATACGTTTACTAACCTCAGACGCGTTTCAACGACAATGTCGCCATCCTCAGTGATGCACGGTCTACAGTAACCAAACTATTACTTAAGTCTAAATGTAAATGTAACTAAATGTAACTTTAGTAGATTGGTTATACTGTAGATCGTGCTTCACTGACGATGGCGACATTGTCGTTGGAACGCGTTTGAGGTTAGTAATCGTATTTATTGCGAGATCTTGTGTTCAGGTTTTATTTTACCTATCGCTTTTGTTATTTATCCAGATTAATATTTTACGCTTTTTCTTCGTAAGGTTGGATGTTGTTTGATGACGTCATTATCATACATCCCGAAGTCTGTAAGCGTTCTCTAAATGTTAACATATTACAAAGAGAGCGATGTTTTCCTATGGTAATTCCAAACAATTTGTCAAAAACAGCTTTAGTCATGTCAACTAAAGACGGTAGTTTGTTGAACGAGACAAGATTTATTAAGGGTTTGTTTAAAAGGCTACTGTGTATTCAAATCTTTATTGAAATAGTTTTTTCTAAAAATTATGTATAAAATTACCGTAACTGCTTAAATTTGTATATTATTGATTGGTAAGAAAAATACGTAGGGATAATTAATATGTTTTATCACTAAATAAAAATAGCCTACTTGCATCTTTTTCAAACCATGTTATTATTACTCACAAAAAGTGATATTTTTGGTGTATATATCGATATTTTTTATTGATATCTATATATATAAAAGCGAAATACCACTCACTCACTCACTCATCACGATTTCTCAAAAACTACCGAACTGATTGAAATGAAATTTGGTATGTAGCTTCCTCTAGGGCCATAGGTGATCACTAAGAAATTGTTTGAAAAAATTCGAAATTTTAGGGGGGTTTGGGGGCATCAAAGTTATTAAATCACGATTCCTCCAAAATTACCGAACAGATTAGAATGAAATTTGGTATGTAGCTTCCTCTAGGGCCATAGGTGATCACTAAGAAAGGGTTTGAAAAAATTCGAAATTTTAGGGGGGTTTGG
>JAGFPH010000118.1:977530-996214 GCA_018207615.1 Philaenus spumarius | reverse complement strand
AAACAATACTTTCTCCATATACTACGTATAGGGTGGAGAAAGTAAAATGTTAAAAAAAATAATGTATTCTATGTTCTCTGGTAGAATAAAATATTTGATAAAGACAGATGTCGAACGTTCTTCATTGATTTCTCTAATCATTTTACTATGGGAAATATTTGCTTGTTATTTGAAAACTAGAAATTCCCTCGTGAAAAATCTCAAGCAGATAATTAGAAACACATTAGAAATACAATGTCATCATTTAGGAAATACTGTTTCAAAACAACAGACTTTATCTAGGCCTACCTAACTATGCTGACGGGGATTTTTAACTCTTTAAATTTTTGCAATCATAACGGTTATAAAACTGTAGGGTAATTTGTTAAAATTTTGTATTTATATACGTTATTATATCCTATACTCTAATACGAGCAATGTCTGTTTGTTTGTTTGCACGTATGTTTGTACGTACGAGCAATCTCGAGATCCAGCGGAAGGATTTTGCTGAAAGTTTGCGATTAGAGGCGATTAGAGGGTCTAAAAAATCGATTGGTGAAAACCACTACCTCAGGAAAACTGGTATTTTTCTAAACAATTCATTTGAAAATTGAAAATTTTTAACATTGGGCTTATGGAGTTTAAAATCATTACATATGTTTATTGACTATAATAATAACAATAATCAGCGGTTTCCTATAATATTTCCATTATCAGCTGATTTCAACACCAAACGAAACTAAAACATTATTTTTGTGCTATTACTACTCGTTCTAAAACCCTTTTCACCAGTTTCTGCATTCTTTATATTTCTATAAAGGTAATTGAAATTATCTAATGATTATTATTATTATTTGTTATTTCTAAAATACATACACAAATTCAGTATGTGATTCGTATTTGCATACATTTTCCTAAAAAAAAGTACTGAGCGATGCTCGGTCGCCCAGGTACTATTTAAAGAAATATACAAATATAATCTTTTAATTGCTTTTTATTTCATATTGATAAAACAAAATATTTTAGAAGTTCTTAATATTATAGTGAAGAAATTGATAATAGAATTTGTTTATGTTATACGAAGATGTACGAATGCTTCCGAAGTTAAACGATTTGTATCTCTTCTTTTAAACGAATACGGTATACCGTATTGATGATAAAAGGTTGAATTTATATGCAGTTTATAACCTCAAAGCAAATATTATAACGTGTTATGGCATACATTAACGTACTAGCAATCATATATAAAAAATCAACTTCACAAGAAATTATAATGATTAAAGTTGTAAACATAATCTCCAAGTATAACCTACGCTGGGTTTATTTGTATTACAGGTAATGGGTGAAATCAGCTGTTATATTATAAGTTACTCACGTACGTGAGTACGGACGTATACACGCTTTTGATAATCAGGCTATAACTTTTACAAACAAGAATAATTTCAATAATTACACATTTAAATAGAGCTATGTCTTTAGGAAGTTCATATATAACCTATATAAAAACTTACAATGATGTTTATAATATTTAAGGCATCAGATTTCACAATTTTTACACATTAATTTGAATTAGGTAAACAGTTTTAAAAATGTTTAAATATACAGTTCGTTTAAAATTCTTTGTGAAATATTCTTCCAAGAGATTTAATGATCTTTGAAGGATGGAGTGCATAATATATATTCTTAAAATTGTAAAAGAGGTATAGTCAATGATAGTTAACATATTTATATGAAGACGAAAACTATTAGTAGTTTTATATTTATTGTTCGTGTGAGTTTAATGTATTATACCAAATATGTATAAGTAGTGAAGTTATAAAAATAATTTATTTTTATTTTAAATTAGAGGTTTATTAAAATTTAATTTATGACTTAAATTCGTTTCATAACAACTTAGGTTTACTGTAATTACCTTAATTTAAACGCTTTAGCTTTCACCTACTGTGTTCATCCTATAGTTTGATAGTAGAACAGTCTTGGCTGACACGGGCGGGGAAGGTTAGCGATAGGGGCTTCCTACTCCAAGAGCCAACCACCGATTACCTTCCCAGCGGTTGTCATAGTAACCATATGCAACGTTGTAAAGCAGCGTTTACATTTATGAGAAGTTCGTTCGTTGGCAGTACAGCGATGCGTAGATTTGGCAACAGCGCGGCCCCTCCACTATGTCAACCGCTCGGCTCCAAGAACGGTTCTAATTTAAATCAGACTGTAGATTGAGGTCATACGCAGAGTGATTAGCAAAATTATTGTTTGTTTTTTCAGTAGACCAAGTGTAGAGAAAAATAAAAAACTCATTATTAAAATAAAAACATACAAAATTATATACATGCATACGTAGATATTTATAACGTTAAGTAGGCATGCTTATTATTTAAATATTTCTATAGGTTTCTACTTGTTTACCCTTGCATCCATTGTTGGTGGTTTTAGAACTTTATTTTATTCGCCAAATAAAGGGAACGCAGAAGAATAATACCTTCACTTTACGACTGTTATCAAGGTTTGAATGTATAATAAGATTTTGAGAAGAAATCAATAACAACCAGTGCTTTGAGAGGTTTTATTAACTTC
Source organism: Philaenus spumarius (assembly GCA_018207615.1). NCBI lineage: Eukaryota > Metazoa > Arthropoda > Insecta > Hemiptera > Aphrophoridae > Philaenus > Philaenus spumarius. Next base: position 993,661 of record JAGFPH010000118.1, on the reverse strand, counting down.
ACATGGAAATCCACTGACATAAAACTATTTCAGGATCCAGGTTATTAATTATTTCGTAGCCACAGAAGGATTATTGAAAATTTATACTTTTTAAATTTGTAAGTAATAAAGACAAAGGTCTTCAAGTAATTGTTTATTAATAAGAAAAGCCTATAAAATAGTTGAAGATAATCTTAGAAAAGTTTATAAATGTTTACGTCTTCGTAATATTTTCAACAAACAACTATAAACATTCGAGCTAACCTTTATAATATTAAGACACATACTAGAACATTCAATACAAAAATAAAATTGGTAACTGTAATATTTATTACGTTTTACATTACTGTTACTTATTTGTATGTAATGTTCAGACAGTGTATGTAATAACACAACAAACTACTGAGGGAAGTTTTATGAATCATGATTTAATTTCAACATTAAGTAGGCCTAAGCTAAGATTAAATAAGTTAAACTAAATTTAAACGCTATTACATTTTGATCAATCAGAATTTAATCTTAGTTTACATAATCTTGGTATACAGGGTGACTATTTTAAGTGTGCCACCATTGGTATATCAGAAGCGACAAGATTTACAGGAAACTTTAAATGGGGGACTTCACCTACTTTTTAGTGGCCATTAAAAATATGAATTTGAAATTTCGAAAATATGGCGCCATTTTCCAATATGGCGGCCAACTTTCGAATTTCTTATAGAATTCAGGAAGTTGCAGGATTTGGATTTTACATGCAATTTTAAGACTTTGTTATTCTGGGTGTTTTTTTTTTTTTTGATAAACTTAACCGTTTAGCTGCTAGGAGCGCTGAAAGTTTCAGAAACTCTTATTTTAACAATTTTATTAAAGAGGCTTATTTTCAATTTGCGAACAATAAAATTTCACTCAAAGTATAATATTTTTTACAATGGAAAGTTAAAAAGCTGTTGCAAATTCATAAATATTTTATTTTATACAAAAAACGTACTTGATTCTGTTAAAAAATCGCAAACGCAACCACTGTGTATTGTGTAGAAGATGTATTTATGTGCGCACGCATGTATTTATGAAGATTGAGGACATTTTAAAACCTGCTTTAAGACATAATTAATTAAATCATCTTAACTGCCTTTTTGTGTACCAAAATATTTTGTTGCTAAGATACAAAGAAGTTTCTTACAGCACTATGTAGGCCTACGCTTTACGATGTGGGAGAACAAATCTGTAAAAATAGTACAGTTGTCATGTAAGCTATTTAGGTACTTTTTAACTTAAAACAAAGAACTAATTAATTTAAATTAATTAATTATGACTTTAAGCAGGTTTTCAAAGTGTCCTCCATCTTCATAAATACAAGCGTGCGCACATAAATACATCTTCATACACAATACACAGTGGTTGTGTTAGCGATTTTTTAACAGTAATTTAAATAGGTTTTTTTGCATAAAATAAAGAATTTATGGAATTGCAGCAGCTTTTTAACATTCCATTATAAAACATATTGCATTTTGAATTAAATTATATTTTAATGTTCATTGTTGGTGTCCAAGTCACAATTATATAATATATTGAGTAATAAATTTTATTACCTTTATGGTTCCGTCATATGACTATGCGTTGTCTTTTTACAAAGACGCGTTTCGGAGTCGAAACTCCATCATCAGTATATCACTCCGTAGAGGTCGTCAAAACATTAAACTTTAACAAAGACATAAAACACTACACATAAAAATAAATATATACACATTAACTTTGATTTAACCAACAGGAATTACTAATATTAATCAATGTGGTTTTAAAACAAAATTATTTTACTTTTTGCAATGATTTTTACACGCAGAATGAAGGCCTAGCTATGGGTTCGCCATTGTCTGGTTTATTGGCTGATATTTATCTTAACAACTTCGAAAACAAATTTTTACTATCTAAATTTAATAAATATAATAAGGAAATAATTTATTATGCAAGATACGTTGATGACACATTCATTATGTTTAGCGGCACCTTAAGACAGGCAGAAAACCTCAAGAAATATTTGAACTCTATCAACCATAAGATACAATTTACAATGGAAACAGAAACAGATAGTCAAATTAACTTCCTTGACGTAACCGTAATAAAAATGACCGATAAATGTAAATACAAAATATTCAGGAAATTAACTACATCAGATGTAACCATCCATGCACGGTCTTACCACCCATTTACACAAAAAATGGCGGCTTATAACAGTTTTGTACACAGTCTCGTATCAATACCACTCGATGCAACAGATTTCATGGAGGAGTTAAATGTCATTAAATATATCGCCCAGGCAAATGGTTATAGAAGCCAAATGATCGACAAATTATTGGAAAAACATAGGAAGGCAAAAATAGCGAAAAAATGTAACACTATACAGACTAGAGCGGTTAAAAAGAAATTTGTTGCTGCCGATTACACTGAAATTATGCCCTCCATTTTAAAAAATGAATTCCAAAAACATAATATCATTATAACACACCGAACCAATAATAACATACAGAAAATACTGCGTAAAAAACAGGAAATACCACCAGAGAAGAAGTCAGGCATCTATAAAATAGCGTGTGACGATTGCGATTCTTTTTACATCGGACAGACAGGCAGACCTTTCATGGAGAGATACAAAGAACATTTGCCCAAAAATAGCCTGTATGCTAATAGATCTAGTTTCGCGCAACACATAATCGATAATAAACACTCTTATACAAATTTTGAATCTAACCTGACACCACTTCACATCATTAAAAAAGGACCAATGATGAATGTCATCGAAGAATACGAAATATACAAAGCATTTAAACAATCGCCAAATGACATTCTCAATGACAAGTTATCGTTCCAATCAAACTCGTTATTCGAGACGGCAATGAGATTTGAGTAACTGATAAGACCAACCCAATTAACTTGATAACCTGGGCCTTACTGTGATGCCAGTAGTTCGCGGACCATGAAACTGCGTGCACGTATGAAAGTTGGTTAAATCAAAGTTAATGTGTATTTATTTATTTTTATGTGTAGTGTTTTATGTCTTTGTTAAAGTTTAATGTTTTGACGACCTCTACGGAGTGATATACTGATGATGGAGTTTCGACTCCGAAACGCGTCTTTGTAAAAAGACAACGCATAGTCATATGACGGAACCATAAAGGTAATAAAATTTATTACTCAATATATTAAATTATATTGTTTGCAAATTGAAAATAAGCCGGGTTTCCATAAGAAATTCGAAAGTTGGCCGCCATTTTGGAAATTTCAAATTCATGTTTTTAATGGCCACTAAAAAGTAGGTGAAGTCTCCCATTTAATGTTTCCTGTAAATCTTGTCGCTTCTGATATACCAATGGTGACACACTTAAAATAGTCACCCTTTATATTTACTGATTTACTGATCTGGTATATATTTACTTGATGAAAGTTGGCTGCACTGATTCGTCATATATGATTGTGTATAGAATACATATGTTAGTAGGTTATTATGTTCATCTTTTTCTTATGCAGTAGGCTGTGGCAATGCGAAAAATAACCGAAGTTCTGATTTTACTCATGATGAGAAAAGATACACATTTATTTAGAGATTAGTGTTTCTTATGATGGATTTAAATAATTCTTTTCACGAACTGTATTAATGTCTTTGCCCTATGTTACTTTGCTAACAATAATATTTTATTAACATTTTTGACCAGACTAAAAATACAATTTATACCTTTATAATAACATAACATTGATAACATTGAAACGGACATATTAAATGTTTCATTTTAAGTAACTTCCGAAAATTATAAACTTTGTTACCATTCTCCATTTAGAATTTTAATTTGCTATAAAAGTGTTAATACAATTTGGAATTGTGAGCATAAGTAGGCCTATTACGTATTTAGATATTATTAGATATTTTTTACCTATAATTTTTGAAACGAGGAAATTGCTAGTAGTTTATACTTTCCAGAAGACTAGAGTAGGAGTATTTTAAAATGTTTTAGTCGAATCAATTATTATTTTTTTTTCAAAGTACCTTAAGATGGGGTTACTTTGCACGATTAGGGGATACTTTGCACCATTAAAATAAAAACACTTGCTGCCATTTATTGGCCAACAATCAAACTAGATCATCGTAGTTCCTAATGTACCCTGTAGATGGCAGTCCAATGCACATTTGTATACAGTGACTAGATAGAGACAGTGTGGCCACATGAAAGCGGCCGCCATGTTTTTCCTAAAAGTAATGTTATCTGCCATAAAGTATAATGTAATTTATTTTCAAAATATTTATAAAACCTTTTGTTTTATTTCATAAAGGCCTCGTAAACAACTTTTTAAATGTTAAAAAGTAGTTAGATAGCAGATAAGTTGTTTAAAATGAAATAACCTATAAAAAAATAATGATTTAGCCTACTATCACATTTTTTACTAGCCTATGCCGATAATTGAGTAGCCTACTGACGTTAATTACAAACTAATAAAGCTATATCAAAACAAGTTGCACTATTATTTTCTTTGTTCAATTCTACGTTAAAAAAACATTTTGAAGTTCAATTACATTATTTATGCGGTTTATTTGAATAAAAGTCAAGGTTTTGTATTATTTTCAAGGAACCAAATTTTCAATAATTTGTATCTATCTGAAAAAGTATTTGACTGGTCATAATGACATTTTTTTAATTAAATTTAATTCTCAACTTATATAACAAATGCACCATAAATTTTAAACAACAATTTTGTTGCTTAAAATTCCCCAGAGTTAAAGTTTTGTGGCAAGTTAATTATGAAATTTGTATTTACTGATTTTAGGTTTCAATTCAGTTTGAAAAGCAAAATCTTAAAAATGATTTTCTTAAAGCTAAATTTGAAATTTTTCCTAACTTAATGAATAAATTAAAATATCAAAAATTCAAAGTATAACAAAACGAAAAATAAAACAACGAATAGGCCTAAATCAAAATGCAAAATTATTATCCTGTTGTAATTAGCCTTTCTTATCAATGAATAAATTTTACAAATTAAATATTTTCAAAGTTACACTTTCTGATTTTTACAATGCATTTATTTCCATCAGATTTTTTTTTAAATAAGCGAAGCAATTAAAACTTTCCTAACTAACTCATTTATTTCTATTTCAATTGAAAGCTAATAATAAAATTAATGTCTCTAACAACAATTTAAGCCTAACATCGAAATTACAATTCTTTGATTTTGAGGTTAGGCAATTCAAGATTTTCGAGTAAGTTATTCAAGGCCGAAAAACAGGTTTCATTACTAATTTTAATCATTATTTCAGTTAGGCCTACTTATTACAGAAATAATAGATTATAAATTCGTCTTAGATTGTACAGAAAAAATAACGATGCCAATTTAATTTGAAAACTATAAAACAAACGTAGGGCTAACACGGACGAAATTATAGGTTTGGGCCAAAAACAGTTCTTAAAATTGCGTAGTACTAATATTAATTGCATTTATCTTTTCTATTGATAAAAAGGATTAGCCTATGTTATGAACTTTTTAAAATGTTGTAAATAAAAGACTTTTGGTATGTACTTACTTCTGAAATATGCGCTGAAACTATTCCCTAGAGTGGCGGGAGTAGCCTAATCTGCTGTCATTTCCTTATTAATTTGGTGCAATATCACATACTTCATCACAAATCGCTTTAAAATAACTATTACGTTTATTTTAAAGTAAAAACTAACAAATATCTGTTAAAAAATCGGTAAAATCGCTTTTACAATATGTGAACGTGAATGAATGTAATGTAAACAGATACGAATTTAGGAAAAACATGGCTGCCGACATCTTGACCAATAGGAAACAAGACCACACTTGGCCACACTGTCTCTATCTAGTCACTGTACATTTGTACACAGTGACTAGATAGAGACAGTGTGGTCACATGAAAGCGGCCGCCATGTTTTTCCTAAAAGTAATGTTATCTGCCATAAAGTATAATATAATTTATTTTCAAAATATTTATAAAACCTTTTGTTTTATTTCATAAAGGCCTCGTAAACAACTTTTTAAATGTTAAAAAGTAGAAAGCAGATAAGTTGTTTAAAATGAAATAACATATAAAAAATAATGATTTTTAACCTACTATCACATTTTGTACTAGTCTATGCGGATAGTTGAGTAGCCTACTGACGTTAATTACAAACTAATAAAGCTATATCAGGTTTGTGTAATGAGGGTACAATGTACTACGAGGGGCTGCTTTTGTCTGTGTTTGTGAGTTGGTAAAAGTTTCTAACTGGTAATGTAACAAATAGGGAATAAGAAAGTGTTTTGTAAATCGCTGAGCTGAAAACACATAGGCCTATAAATATTCACAAATGCAAAATTCAATAAAAAATAAACATACATAACAAATGCACCATAAATTTTAAACAACAATTTTGTTGCTTAAAGTTCCCCAGAGTTAAAGTTTTGTGGCAAGTTAATTATGAAATTTGTATTTACTGATTTTAGGTTTCAATTCAGTTTGAAAAGCAAAATCTTAAAAATGATTTTCTTAAAGCTAAATTTGAAATTTTTCCTAACTTAATGAATAAATTAAAATATCAAAAATTCAAAGTAAAACAAAACGAAAAATAAAACAACGAATATGCCTAAATCAAAATGCAAAATTATTATACTGTTGTTAATTAGCCTTTTTTATCAATGAATAAATTTTACAAATTAAATATTTTCAAAGTTACACTTTCAGATTTTTACAATGCATTTATTTCCATAGGATTTTTTTTAAATAAGCGAAGCAATTAAAACTTTCCTAACTAACTAATTTATTTCTATTTCAATTGAAAGCTAATAATAAAATTAATGTCTCTAACAACAATTTAACATCGAAATTACAATTCTTTGATTTTGAGGTTAGGCAATTCAAGATTTTCAAGTTTAAGTTATTCAAAGCCGAAAAACAGGTTTCATTATTAATTTCCCTCATTATTTCAGTTAGGCCTACTTATTAATGTGATTCTTGCCTTAGATTGTACCTTCACCAAGACTAAAAGAAAAAAAATAACGATGACAATTTAATTTGAAAACTATAAACAAACGTAGGGCTAACACGGACGAAATTATAGGTTTGGGCCACAATTAGTTCTTAAAATTGCGTAATACTAATATTTATTGCATTTATCTTTTCTATTGATAAAAAGGATTAGCCTATGTTATGAACTTTTTAAAATGTTGTAAATAAAAGACTTTTGGTATGTACAGTACTTACTTCTGAAATATGCACGCTGAAACGATTCCGTAGAGTGGCGGGAGTAGCCTAATCTGCTGTCATTTCCTTATTAATTTGGTGCAATATCACATACTTCAACCCAAATAGCTTTAAAATAACTATTACGTTTATGTTAAAGTAAAAACTAACAAATATCTGTAAAAAAATCGGTAAAGTCGCTTTTAGAATATGAGAACGTGAATGAATGTAATGTAAACAGATACGAATTTAGGAAAAACATGGCTGCCGACATCTTGACCAATAGGAAACAAGACCTCACTTGGCCACACTGTCTCTATCTAGTCACTGTACATTTGTAATGCTCACAGATGCTATCCAAGCCATTGTTTGTTACTTGGATTTTACAAGTGAAGTTTTGTGGTGATAAGTGTATAAAAACACGTGTTAATAACTTTTCTTGCTACATTCAACTGTATGAGAGATTATCAGGAAATAAAGGGCAGTTTATTTCTGTTCTGTATTAATTTATTTATAATCATATAAATTTAAGTCATTTTATAAATCTATTTCGAACAAAAACTATACAGATTAACTTAGTAACTTATTAAGAACCAAGCTAAGTAATTATTATAAACACTTCACGAATACAAACTATACAAACTTACTTAATAAGATCGCAGCAAACGTGTTATAACCGCTACTAGATGGTGCTGATAAACTATCTTTTACTTTACACGTAGCATTTATACCGACAGTAAAGTAACTGAAGTTTTGTTAATTTGCCAGTTTTCTTTCAAGCCGTAGCCTAGTGGATAACGTTGCGTCTTCCTGATCAGAAAGAAGATGCTGGGTTCGAATTTAGGCTAGGGAGACCAATATCTGTGGTTTGAGGGTAGGAGGGCGGAAGTAAAGCAAACGGTGGTTGGCTTGCTTCCAAGCTGACGGGATATGACTAGATATCTGGTCTCCGGCTGTGGCTGTTTTGCATAATTTTACTACGGTATTTATGTATGTACATACAGTATGTATTTACTAAAAAAACACCAGGAAAACAAAATTTTATACATTTGGCTAAAAATGCATTACTAAAAATGTTGTATTGCCCAGATATTAATAATTTTTACATCAAATTAAACAGGTGGCAGATTAATAAAAAATAAATAAAACAGAAAAATTGTATTGTTGTAGGCCTATTGTAACAATTTTCCTTCATTTTTAAAATTATTTTAGTAGTGGTGCAAAGTATACTTTTTATGATGCTATAAAATTAACAAAAAACAAATATAATTATATAAGCTTCTTATAAATAGTAATACTACACTTATTGCACCTAACAATTATACATGTGTCATAAGTATTTAAAAAATTATGTAAATTTTAACAAAAAATCTGAAAAAAGTGGTGCAAAGTACCTTACGGTAGGCATTAAGCAATTATTTCTTTCAAAAGGTAATTTACTACGAAAATAAAATAAAATTAAAGACTACTGGTTTCACCTAGTTAACTCATTTTAAACTGAATATTCAGGTAGGCCTATGATTGGTAAAATGAAAACTTTACCATCAGGATTTATAACTTAGTTTAACTTTAGTCGCAGTTTAAACCACGATTGATAAAACTACTTTCAGTGTTAACTCGAGAATATTAATACCATGAATAGCTTGAATCTGCTTTTAAAGAGGCACTTCTCGAGATTAGTTTTATACATACATTAGTAACAGAAAGACTACATTTTGTCCGAGACCCTTCAGAACTGTCGTTATTACGTATTCTAACATCTCTACACGAAACGGATGACGGAGAGGGATGGAGTTTATGGTAATTACAGACAATCTGTCAGACACTGCTTTTGGCATGACAACTCAAAGACGGAAGTTTGTTATAACAAGTTTATAAATGTTTGCAATTCATTCTTACTGAAGCAGAAGCTGCTATTGTAAATTTTGTTACTATCAAGTGCGATTGTAATATACAGAGTGTTCCTAAAGTCCCTGTAACCCCCGTCATTATTTTTGTTACTGAAAATAAGTTAACAAAACTTTGTGTATATCTTGTGTTGCATAACAGGACACATTTTTTGACATATTTAACACTATGATTTTGGCGGGCTTAGGAGGTTAAGGCGGGTAACAATTTAAAATATAAAGGTAGGTCGTGTAATACAAAATTGAGCTTACATAATACACAAACTAGAGCTTAATATCTTACTTGGTTTCAAAGCAATGGACAAAGTTCTGGAAAATAACACACAACCTACTTATGTTATGATGGCAATATAATTTTCCAGAACTTTGATTGTCCATTACTTGGAATCGAAGCAAGATACTAAGTTCTAGTTTGCCACATTCTGTTTCTCTTTTTAATAGGCCTAAGCTTTTCAATGGTGTAGTACATGACCTACCTTTTCATTTGAATTTTGTTACCCCTCTATCCCCCTCAAAACCCCCAAAATCATAAAGGTTCAAATATGTAAAAACAATTGTCCTGTTGTGCAACATAAGATATATACTAAATTTTGTCAACTTATTTTCAATAGCAAAAATAAATATGAAGAGTGTCTCCCAACCATTCTACCAAATTTCACCATGTTATTCAGCCTTTCACCAATAGCAAGTACTAGTAGTTCTGTGAACAGTAGACCTCGCTCGTTGAAATAACAAATGTGGTTTCGAGCTTAGGATAAAAATAGTGTCCCAATAAGGAAGTAAGCAGAAGGTTTAGCCAGTGAAACATTATTTTGCAAATCCCGCGATTCCGGGGTTTCTAGTACTAGTTTTTTCCTTTTCTTGAGCTTTAACTGCTAAATATTTTCTTTTAGGGGGCATTGCATTTTATTTAGGTTAATAAAGAGTAAGGTAGCTAAAAATATCGCGTTATTGATTGAAAACATAGAATTAAATATTTACATACTTAAACAACTAAAACTTAACAATGTATTTACAGTTCCATATCATATTCCAATGTTAGAAATAATGAAAACAAACGATGTTAATGCGTCGTAATAGTAATCACAACCCATGTACCAACACATCCCACGCTGGCCAACGATCATTTTTTGTATGTCCTTTATCGCCGCGAGGTTTAATTAGTTTCATCTCATTTTGTAATTCAAGTAAAGCTAAGTCAAACACTTTTATGGAATAATAATTTACAAGTATACAGTTCAATTCTTTGATTTATTCTCTACACTTTCTTATAATAATATGTAACTTTTGGGCAAAGGGTATAGTATTCCTAAATTACTATTCAAAATAGGCATAGTTTTGTTAGCAGTCTTGTAGTACGAACATAAAAACTGGTGTTTTCAAAATAAGAAATTCTAAATTGATAAATATTTTTATACAGTTCTATTTAGAACTAAATTACGAAACTTTTTTACAGTTATGAAAAAAATTACAAAAAATGTTTACTACTTTTTATATAGGCCTAAAGTTGAACTTTTTCCTTTCGTTGTTGAACTTGCTTGTTTCTTGAGCTAATAACTTTGTTAATTTTACTTCAATAATTTTTTTACTGGCGTATATGAATTCTTTGAACCTTTATCTACAAAAAAGCTATGGAACACTTTTGAATTGATTTAGAATAAACTTATAAAAACATGGTTGAAATACAAAAACTTGGACGATTTTTAACAAATTTGAAGTTTACGGCCATTATGTGAGCTTACCGTTAGAGATACGGGGAAAAAATCAAGAATACAATTTTGTTGAAAATCAAATTTGCTATTAGCAAAATGTCATTAGTTTCTAAATTGGACTTACGGTTAAGCCACAAACTGGCTTTGGAAAAAAGCTTACACTGAGAGTAACGGTCCGACCGCCATTTTTATTTTATTGTATTCTTGATTTTTTTATAACTAAAACATAGTTTAGTTATAGTTTTTGCTCCTTGTTTTGTGGTTCGGGTTTTTATTTAAATCAGTGTGATTTTGTCGCCACAGTGCTCTTTTATTTGTTTAATCTATTTTGAATAGTAATTTAGGAATACTATATCCTTTGCCCAAAAATTACATATTATTATAAGAAAGTGTAGAGAATAAATCAAAGAATTGAACTGTATACTTGTAAATTATTATTCCGTAAAAGTTTTTGACTTAGCTTTACTTGAATTACAAAATGAGATGAAACTAATTAAACCTCGCGGCGATAAAGGACATACAAAAAATGACCGTTGGACAGCGTGGGAAGTGTTGGTACATGGGTTGAGATCACTATCACGACGCTTTAACTGAACATCGTTTGTTTTAATTATTTCTTATATTGGAATATGATATGGAACTGTAAATACATTGTTAAGTTTTAGTTATTTAAGTATGTAAATATTTAATTCTATGTTTTCCCTCAATAACGCGATATTTGTAGCTACCTTACGGATTATTAACCTACATAAAACACAATGCCCCCTAAAAGAAAATCTTTAGCAGTTAAAGCTCAAGAAAAGAAAAAACGAGAACTAGAAACCCCGGAATCGCGGGAATTGCAAAATAATGTTTCACTGGCTAAACCTTCTGCTTACTTCCTTACTGGAACACTATTTTTAACCTAAGCTTGAAACCACATTAGTTATTTCAACGAGCGAGGTCTACTGTTCACAGAACTACTAGTACTTGCTATTGGTGAAAGGCTGAATAACATGGTGAAATTTGGTAGAATGGTTGGGAGACACTCTTCATAATACTCATGAATTGATTCTCCTGTAGTTTAATGTAGATTCTGTACGTATTTTTTTTTTATTCTGTAGATTATTACTTCAGCTAGTTTCTAGCTATGTTGTTAGTTACAAAATATAATTAAAATTAATAGTTTAAAGTACTGTAATTCATTATAACTCATCTGGAACGATTACTTCAGTAAATGGTGTGGAAAAAAACACTCAAATAACCAATATTCTTCAACCGTTATCCTTGCGAAGGAAACGCACGTTACGTCAACTATAGCGTTAACAATCACTGAAAGAAGGCAAGCAGCTATTATAAAGAGTAAACAAAATTAATATTTCAATGAAGTTACCCTCATACACCGGTTTGTTTTGATTCATACAGGGAAGGAAATGGGGTTATTCTATACGTTGAAAGTAGTAAAATTCTCTCGCTTTGTACAAATAAATCCAAGGTTTGATTTAAAAAGCATTTTATATCAATCCGATATAATCTTTACGCTGTCAGCTTAATAAAAAACCTATATTCAATAACAATGCAAAAATATTGAAAGCCCCAAAGCTGGTTTACCGTGTTGAAAGCTTGCAGTTTGGTTTTCTCTTAAACCTTTTTCAATTCTATAAGACTTTATGATACAGTTTCAATTCAATTTTATTGTTATTCAATCAGTTCGTTTTCATTATGTTGTACTTTAAAAAGTCATGCGTGTTAAATAAACATACCAAATACTTTTTTGGTTCAAGTGTTTTGAGATCTGAAAATATTATTTCATATATTTTCATGTATTATTCATGTATATAAAACTTTTAATGAAAACCCGAAATGTGTTTTGGAGACCATGATCTTTTCTCATTGACCACTCAAGACTTTAGGTTTCAGTCACTGCAATAAGCTCACTTCTCTTTGGAAATTCACTAACAACTTAGCATATTTTATTTAGTTAACTTATGTAATACACTGTATTTTAATCACGATGATTGAATAAAAATAAAACCACATAGTTGATGCCGTCAAGCAGATAAAAATTATAATCTTATTTACAGTGTTGCACTTTTGATTAGTGCAATTTGGTTATCAGTTAAACCTTTGAATTTTAAATAGTAGCTGTGTATTTATTACGTTTTAACTTGTACTGTTTACCAACAAAACTTATTTCCCATCTATAGGAACAAGCAATATCTTTTACTTGTATTTGCGCTCTACATTTTCTTTCACTTTTAAAAGTAAGGAATGAATATATATTTTCTTGCCAGCAAAGTAATTTATCAAGAAACACACGTAGAATCCACGTTCTCGGAAATAATGCTCACAACTTTTCAAACAGACAAGCACATGATCCAATAAAGTCCGGTAGTTTGTCACTTTAAATCCCATGTCTTTACGTAGCTATGGCAAATGTTTCCTGTTCGCTTTAATACAAATTTCTTTTTTCTTTGAGAGATACGTCGCCAATTACAACAGTAAAAATTCTTGCTTTCAAAAATATAAGGTAAACAACCATGAATTGTAAAGGTATATTGTATTAAGTCATATATATTATTTCTCAAAGACATTTTGTTGTAGAAACGCCATATCTCCATTAATTTATCGTAAAAATTTATGATTCAAACATAATTTTAAATCTATACATAATTAATTTGCTAGGGGTTATTTTGTGAATAGAACTCCTCGTAGAGTTTTTAACCGATTTTGATGTTTTTGGTGTCATTTTACAGAGCTCACTCTGAAGTTGTGCTTCCCTTAAAATGAGCTCAATGTATGTTAAGGGCTTCGCCATAGTGGCCCTCAAAGTTGCCATGTTAATCTTATGGAAGGTCAATCTTAAGGAAGAAGAAGAAAGATTTCTTTTGATTTTATCAGGGGCACAAAAAACAGCTGTTCGTATGAAAAGCTTAAAACAGCTGATTTTGATCAACAGCTGATTTGGATCAAAAACTGAATATAATTTTAGGTTAGGTAAATCAAGCAATAGCGAAGCATTGCCCGGTCCACTAGTTATTTATTTATTATTTTTTTTTTTTGCCTTACTGGACTGGATATATTTACATAGATACCTTAATTCCTTGTACTGCTCGCAGTCCTGTCTTGATCACTTTCTATACGGTGACGTACGTTTCGCCTATTCTTTCAGGCATTTTCAAACCGTTTATAAAAAAATTTTTAAAATGATTTGCATTTGTTTAATGCGCGTCAAAAAACTATAAATTATACACAAACACTCCACAAACATTAACAAAAACACAAACACACTTATGGGGGCATGAATAAGCCGATGTAGTTTATTTTAAAATGCAACTCGCACACGTGCACCCCGGCCCGTCCTTGTCTCAGTACTGATTTTTTCTCTGTAGTTTTATTTATTTTGGAGATTGAAGGGGTTCGGCTCTGATAATACTGTCAAACAAAGCGTTGGATTGGAAATGTATCGTCTCGTTTAACAAAGAGTTTGGGTCTAAAATAGAGTCTTTGTGGAATTCTTCAATTACGTTCATGGTTGGTCCTTTGGAGCATTTATTTAAAATTTGCAAATTATTTTGGATATTGGTTTAAGTATGATCGGTGTCTATTAAATGTTCAGCAAATCTTGATTGGTTTGCATTAGGATTACGGTTGGGAATGTGCTCTTTGAAACGAGTTTTGAATGATTTTCCTATTTGACCTATATAATGTTTTTCGCAATTGTCACAAATGATGTTGTATATTCCACTAGCGTTGTAAGGACAATCCTCTTTATGTTTTGATTTGATTGCTTTATCCAAGTTGTTTTTTGTTTTAAAAGCCAGTTTATAACCTTGTTTACGGAATATTCTGTCTGCAATGTTGTCAAGTAACCCATGGTAGTCAATAGTTATATATTTTGGTTTTTTTTTTATTATGTGGTTTGTTTTTTTTTCTCTTTTTTGCTATAAGTCGATCTATTATTGTGTGTTCGTAACCATTTGAAATTGCTATCTGTTTTATTATGTTAATTTCTTGATCGAAATCTGCTTTGTTCATTGGTATATTGATTGCTCTATGTATGAAACTATTGTATGCTGACATTTTCTGGTTGTGGGGATGATTAGAGGTGGCGTGTATTGTGTGTTTTTTTTGGGTGGATTTCCTATTGAAATTTCCTATTTGAAGGCAAATTTGGTTCCAACTTTGGTAAAGTTTAAATCAAGAAAGTTTAAACTATTGTTGACTTCCATTTCACAAGTGAATTCGAGGGAAGGGTGTATTTTATTTAAATAATTTTTAAACATATTTATTTGTCTCACTGTTCCATTGAAAAGACAAATCGTGTCGTCAACGTATCTGTGGTATAGACATGTTTTTATAAAACGTGTTTGACGGATTCATTATGTATTTCTGTTCAATATGATTGAGAAATATCTCTGATAAAATGCTTGATAGTGGAGATCCCATAGCCAGTCCTTTTGTTTGGATGTAATATTTTTTGTCAAATTCAAAATAGTTTTGTTGTAAACATGTTGTTATGAGGGTAATGAGATCTTCCAACTTATCATTGAAACAAGAATATTGTTTGACTCAATTTTCTCATTTCGCAGTTTTTGGACGAGATCTAAACTATTTATTAAAGAGTGATTCTGGTGGAATGTTATGTTATTTCTTACTATCTAGTCTAAAGTCTTAGAAAGTTTATAGGTGGGTGCGTTAGTAAAGTTTATCAATGGTCTGATTGGTTGTCCATCTTTATGTAGTTTTGGTAACGATCTTGACTTTGGAGCGGACGGATTAATCATCATTGTGGATCTTTTTTGGTTGTTGTCAAGAATATGTTTGCAAGAATTGATAGCGGTTTTAATTATTTTATTAAATCTAGTTGTGGGGTCTGACTTACTTAAGCATGGTTATGTTATTGTCCTTCAAAAATTGTTCGGTTTTTTCCGTGTAGTCCAGTTTATTCATTATTACTACAGTGTTGCCTTTATCTGCTTTGGTAATGACTGCATTGTGCGACGACACCTTATCAGCTATGTTATTAGCTACACGATATTCGTTGTGTGGGTTAGGTTTGTTTACTCTTGTATTCCCAATCCCTCGTATCTCTGACTGGTCACTAATCAAACATCTGGTTAGGTTGTGTTTGCGTAGTGGCAATCTTTGAATTGCTGCCTCGATGGCTTGTTTCGGCCTGATGTTGTATTTTAAGCCTTTGTTAAGCAAATCCATTTCTCGTCTATTGAATTGTATGTCTGAATTATTTACAATTCGAGGGTAAAATGTATGAACGTACAAAAGTTTACTTTTACTTTCTCCACCCTATACGTAGTATATGGAGAAAGTATTGTTT
>JAGFPH010000118.1:948306-962530 GCA_018207615.1 Philaenus spumarius | reverse complement strand
CCTGATAAGAAAATTCGGCTATAGTAATGCGGCAGTGCTGCTTACGGTTTTTTTTTTTATATGCAAGTGAAATCTATTACTCAAATCAATATAATTAAATCAACGTAAAGCGTTATAATTCGCTATTATTTATAACTGTTATTTATAGACCAACGAAAATAAATAAACATAATTAACTGAATTAATCAATGTGTTAAATCAGGCGCTTTAAGTAAACAGAAACCCCGAGCTGAAGAGAAATTGAAACAAATTCAAGATAACGGGACTACTTGAAAAGGCCATATTATAGAATCTCCGCTTCACAGACAAACATTGAATCATGGTTATGGTTTCCAAAATAAGTGTCTGCTACTATTTTTTTTATAGTAATCTACTGTTGGATCGACCTGATTTGCTCCAAGCATAACTTTATTCTTAAAGCAGATGCATTTACTTGATATTATTTATTTTCAACATGTTAGCCCACGGATTGGAATTGTTTTTATCAATAAATTAAATAGGTACAATACCTGCTTTTTTGTCTTATCCAATCCTGAAGTCACTATGTGATTACCGCGGTTTCGTGTAACCTATGTACCCATCTTCAGATCACATCGATTAGGCCTAATCACGCTAACCGGTCACGGAGAACCTGTGTTTAATGTGTTTTTTGAGAAGTGTTTTAATGTGTTTCGTGACATGTTCTTGTGATTTTTGTTTTGTGTATTCATGTTAATGTTTTGACGACCTAATTGAAGGGAATTATACCGCGGTAATCACATAGTGATTTCAGGATTGGATAAGACAAAAAAGCAGGTATTGTATCTATTTAATTTATTGATAGTATTTAGTTGTAACCATATTTTTAACTTTTATTAATCAGATTTAAATATTATTACAATACATTTTTGAATGGATTTATTACATGCTTCAATATGACCAGTCTTCAAAATTAACTTTTAATCAATTATTATAAACTTTGTTCTATTAAAAAAAAAAAATCTGTAAATATAAAAGAAGAAGTATTGACTGTCTGACTGATTCGTAATCAATGTCCTACCAAAACTATTATAGCTACAGACTTAAGATTTGCAGGGTGAACACAATTTTAGGTTATGCCTATACTGGAGCCTTCACAAGTTTCTTGAAAGGATTGATTTATTACCATAGCAACTAAATTGGCAAATTTAGAATCAGGTAAATTTAGAATTCTTTTCAACCAACAGTTTTTTTAGGCTAGGTAATAGCAAAAACAAACAACGAAAAAGGCTTACTGTATCATAATTCAAACAAATATCAGTGTTAAAATTATGCAAACTTTATCCTTTACTAGGCCTTTTTGATCAGTTTGAAATACTGCATTACCGTATACAATTTTGGTCCCTCTCTTCTATATAAAACTAACTAAAATCTCTGAACTTTATTTTGTTTTTATTTACTTATTTAAACTTCTGTGTTTTCGGTAATTATTAATATTATTTTTTGATGGACACTCGGAGTATTAAGATGCGTATTAAAAAAAAATAAGGCATTTCAAATGCCATGTGCTCATCTATCTCTACGTTCAATCATTAATCTTCTCTACCATTTAAAATGTCAGTTGAGGTTGGTACTTAATTATGGGTTTATTTTTTATTTAAAACAAAATAAATACTTAAACACTTTGTACTATTACCTTATTCTCGAGCCCAAGTCTCACAAAAATACGACGTACAATGTTTTATTCAGTTGCAGCCAAGAAAACAATTTTCTGAAAATATTCTGTAAGCATTGTTTTAACATGTAAACTTTTAATATTTTATAACATATGAAAGTCTTTGCATACAGTAATAATGATATAGAGGAAATAAAAAGTTCTATTCGTTGGAAAATGTAGTGTATAATCCCACATAAATATTTAATCTAATGTTTATTAATTCTGTATACGTGATGTCTGAATGTGAGTTTAATTTGTAATTCGTTTCCCGTTTCATCATACATTCATTATAAAGTAGCCTATTTCATAGAGAACTGAAGAATGTCGGATTTAATTAAAATAGAAGCAGAAAACAAAGGAGTATTTAAAAAATAATTACATTTCTAGGAGGCAGTAAAAAAAACTGTTTAAATTTTAATGAACTAAATTGAAAAGGAAAGTTCAGTTTTATAAATTAGTACTTAACTTTATGAATTACCGTAAATTCTATTCAATTTGATGCATTTAAAGATATGGATTAATTTGAAAGTATTCTATATGTATTTTTATGAATCAATAATATTTGTTCTGCTAAAGCATATTAAATGCTTTAAATTAATTTTGTATGCTATATTTTGTAATTACGTAGCCTACGTTAGTAACCTTAATCTATATATATATATAAAATCCAAATAACACTCACTGATTCATTCTTCACGAAATTTTAAAGACCACCGAACGTATTGGAATGTAATTTGGTATGTAGCTTCCTCTAGGGCCTTAGGTTCTCGCTAAGAAAGGTTTTCAAACAATTCCAAATTTTAGGGGAGGCTTGAGGGGGGGGGGGTGTCAAAGTTACTAAGAAAACCCAACGAACGGATTGTAATGAAATTTGGTATGTAACTTCCTCTAGGGACCTAGGTGCTCGCTAAGAATGGTTTTAAAAAATTCAAAATTTTATTGGGGGTTTGGGGGTCAACGTTACTAAAAATCCCCATAAGAAATACATAGTGTAATATATTTATTGATATATGTTTGTTTGTTAATATACATTTAAATTTGATTTGTCTATCCGTGCAAAGCCGGATCGGGCCAGCTAGTATATTGTAATAAGTGAACCCTACACAACAGTAAAAATACTGTCATTATCTGTATTGTCATGACCTTAAAAATTCTTTTATCAATATTCCTTCATTATTTTTCAACATTACACGATCATTTGCAATGGCATTACTTTTCATCAGTATACGAGAACCAAATCTATTTTTGTGTTTCCAAACAAGTTATAAATGGATAATCCTCACAAAAACGTGTATAACAATAGTTTTGGTATTGAACACAAATTCTATGGCAAAGCTATTTAAATAAACTTTACCAGGAACTGGCACATACTTTCTCACAAACATATTTAAATTTTAAACAGATTCACTGTGGATTCATAATTGTATGAGGGGTAGGAGAGGTGATATTAAAGTAGGAGATTAACTAATAAATATTATTATGATTAGCTACAGAGAAAACTATTCCATCGATTTCGAAAAAAATTGCACCAAACACGTCAATTAAGCGTGTAACGTATTTGAAAATATTTTGAAAAAAACCCAAAACATTAGTTATTATTATTATTATTAGCTAAACGAGAATTTTTAGAAAGATGCGGTTTTTTGCATATGGTATTTAGGGCTAGAAATAAGCCAAATTTTATCATAACCGTTAGAGCCGTTTTTTTATAACAAAATGATAGCAGATTTTTTGGGGGGTTCTTGGCCAAAAAGAGGGCTGCTTTTAAAAATTGTTCAACAAATTTTTTCGTGCATCTATGCAGGCCTAATTGACATGTTTGGTGAAATTTTTTTCGAAATCGATCGAATAGTTTTCTCTCTAGCTTTGTATACGCACAGACATACATACAGACAGACTCAGCCATACAGACAGACATTTTGTAAAAACCACTTTTTTGGACTCTGGGGGTCCCAAAAGGGATATTTCCACAAAAATCTGAACATTGATTTTGTTTGCGATCACTATACTTTCTCTTTACTATAGTAGGTATAGTGAGAAAGTAAAATATTGGCCTACTGGAGATGAAAACCAAAATGAACTTTAAAGTGAACAATAATATCATGTTGCTTAAATAACTGTATTTTTTGACGTAGCACTGAGTGAACGTGCCAGTGCTGACGACTCGAAATCAGAAAATCCAGATCTGAAAGTCCTACGTATTAAAATGATCGTGTAGGGTTCGCTATAGGAAGCAGTAAATATCGATTTAAATAATAGTTTTTGTTATTTAATTGGTATTTTATTTTAATAATTTTTGTAATGTTTGATTTCTGATATTTAATGTAGCCTGTATCATAAACAAGAAAGGAAAAACATATATTTTGTCAACACTCTTTTTAGTAGGAACACACAAAGAACAATATTAATATAATATAATTTATCGTTTGACTGGTATGCTTGTACACTTGTTTTCGCCCTTTAAAAGTCCATGAATCCAATTCAATGAATATTATAAGTATTTGCCGGACTGAGAATGATAACATCTCACGGTAGAGGGAGCCTGACTACGTAATTGTTCGCATAGCGTGAACAAGATACACCTCACAGCAGTGATTTATAATATTCGAGATTGTTTACAATTTTGCGGATATTGTTGTCGTTTGAATAAAGCTGACGTAACCGTAAATGTGTTGAGGTAAACATTTATAA
Source organism: Philaenus spumarius (assembly GCA_018207615.1). Classification (NCBI taxonomy): domain Eukaryota; kingdom Metazoa; phylum Arthropoda; class Insecta; order Hemiptera; family Aphrophoridae; genus Philaenus; species Philaenus spumarius. The sequence goes on along the minus strand of JAGFPH010000118.1, from coordinate 958,164 downwards.
TTGGCTGCAGGGCTACGCCCCCCTACTCGCTTAACTCACCAATCTCCGCGGCGAAGCCGATGCAAACACATTGTATACTCTTATATTTTCAGGAAATTACGATTTATTAGTAAAGAGGCATTGGGATTGGGGTAGGGGGTTGAAGGTAGCGGTAACCTATACATAGTGTAAGACAGAGATCGAAATACACAAGCACCATCTCCAATACAGTAGAGTCCCGCTAATCCGAACTAATTGGAACCGAACGCTGTTCGGATTAGCGGGAATTCGGAATAGGCGGATTTCATAAATAATATCAACGTATTGACATGTTAATGGGTAAATATTGTGCGGGGACATCTGCTAATGCCAGCTCTACAGCGTTGATCCGCTTATGAACAGGTTCAGTGAAAGTTGGAAAGTAAATGCATTTCTTTCGATGACTCAGCGACGAAACATTACCTACCCCTCTCCCTCCCGCGTTTCGAACATATTTATGAACCACTGCACTGAGCACTAGTCTAGTCGTATCTAGTTCAGTGTTTACTCTAGGGACTCTGATAAACTGTGTACGCTTATTGCAAATTTATTGTAAATCTTTGTTCCGTGAGTGTTGAGTTACTTTACCGAGTCACTGTGCCTTTTTTATTTATGTTCGTAGTCCTTGACGTCAACTGTTAAACATTAAACGTGGCAAGTATACGAAGTAAACATCTTTTTAATTTCTCCTGTTTTTTAAGTTTAAAAAATCGGTATTTTTTCTGAAATCTGTTCGGAATAGGCGGATTTTCGGATTAACGGGGTTCGGTTTAGCGGGACTCTAATGTAATTGGAATTACGGCGTGAATTGTAATTTCACCATTAATGTTTAAATAATCAAACAAATTTCTATATTGTCAAATAAAGTATAATAAGCAGCACTAGATATTTGGTTGGTGTGTTTTGGTTCAGTATAGGCGTAACCTAAAGTCGTCTTAAGCTACTGTTCGAAATCAGCTGTTTTATTTAAATACGTAACAACAGATGTTTGAGTTATAATACAGTAAGCTTTTGTACAAGTATACTTTTTGTTTGTGTTTGCTTTTATTTGCTAACCTAACCTATAAAAACTTGTTGGTTGTGAAAAGTAATTAACTGATTCTAGATTTGATAAATTCGTCGCTATGGTAATGAATGTAAATTTATTAATGTGGTGTTGATTTCATTATAGGCCTAAATTAAATTGTGTTGTTTTTTGATCCGAATCAGCTGTTTTATAAGTCATAAGGCTGGGAGTGGACCCCGTATTTTTAAGCTTTAAAATACTGTAACAATTTTGCTAAATCCTTTCTTTGTGAGCGTCTTTGACCCCGTAGCAATAGGCCTGTACCTTCAGATTTTCGTATTTTTAAATGGGTACTACGTTAGTTATGAATAAGTCAGACGTCTTTCTTTATATATACATTTTACATAATATTGTTAAATATTGTAAATTTAGAACAATTTATAAGTATAGCGATTATGTTATATAAGTATAGCAGATTATATTATACAAACACTTCACTAATAGTCAAAGTAGGAAAATTGAAAATATTGGGTAAATTAGCAAAACATTACAATTTACATATTTAAAAAATATTGGTTTAAGTGCTTAAAAAGGTAATTTTTACGGGCTAAGAAAGAAGGTTATTTGAAACACTGACAAATATAACGAATTTACCAAAACTACCACAAACTTTACACCATACTTTAGTAGGAGGTTTAGCATTTACAAATTAGCACACAATTACATTTAGGAATATTTTCATATATCGTAATTTTCGTATTAAATTTCCACCTGCGTTTTTATTAGACACTTGTTGATCGTTAATGATTCAACAAATTGTTTGTACAAGCATTTTCAGTATTAAGCTCTTTGAAATTGAAAACAATCTATTCATTTCAAAATGGCGACAAGTAACATTTAAAAAAAACTTGTGTACATTCATTGGCATTCTTTGTTTGTGTCTTTGCCGGGTGATAGTGGTTTCTCATATTCAGTTTGTATTTCTATTTTAGTTTTCTTGTCATCTCACCTCTAGTGTTCTAGTTCTGAGTTCCTCCTTATTCTTAATTTTAGTATATTTTCAGTTTATACAACACTAGCTGACCCGTACGGCGTTGCCCGTGGTGTTTGTTATTTTCAGTCTTGTTAACGTAATTGTATTCTTTTTAAGTGTTCAGTCAGTGAGTGGTATTTGGCTTATATATATATATAGATCTTAAATAATAAAAGCACTATTGTCATAATAATAAACGATCTGAAATTATGATTATGGGGCTGACCCGTACGGCGTTGCCCGTGGTGTTTGGTATTTTCAGTTTTTCTTAACGTAATTGTACTCTTTTTAAGTGTTCAGTCAGTGAGTGGTATTTGGCTTATATATATATAGATCTTAAATAATAAAAGCACTATTGTCATAAAAATAAAAGATCTGAAATTATGATTTTAGTAACTTTTATCCCCCAAACCCCTCCTGAAATTTCGAAATTTTTCATAACCTTTTTTAGTGAGCACCTATGGCCCTAGAGGAAGCTACATACCAAATTTCATTCCAATCTGTTCGGTAATTTTGGAGGAATCGTGATTTAGTAATTTTTACCCCCCAAACCCCCGTAAAATTTCGAATTTTTTCAAACCCTTTCTTACTAAGCACCTATGGTCATAGAGGAAGCTACATACCAAATTTCATTCCAATCCGTTCGGTAGTTTTGAAGAAATAGTTTTTTAATAACTTTGATCCCCCCAAACCCCCCTAAAATTTCGAATGTTTTCAAACCCTTTCTTAGTGATCACCTATGGCCCTAGAGGAAGCTACATACCAAATTTCATTCCAATCTGTTCGGTAATTTTGGAGGAATCGTGATTTAATAACTTTGATCTCCCCAAGCCCCCCTAAAATTTCGAATTTTTTCAAACCCTTTCTTAATGATCACCTATGGCCCTAGAGGAAGCTAGATACCAAATTTAATTTCAATCCGTTCGGTAGTTTTTGAGAAATCGTGATGAGTGAGGCAGTGAGTGAGTGAGTGAGTGGTATTTCGGTTTTATATATATATAGATGTGCTTAGTCCTCTAGATTTATTTTGTCTATTTAGTTTTTCATGTGATAGTTTTTCACTTGATAAATAGAGTTGATTTGTACTGTCAAAACATCTTGAATAATTTCCTTTAAACAATAAATTATAGCAATGCCCGAAACATTTTTAAAACGTACATTCTAACAAATATCTGGTAAATAACATTCACTTTGCTACAGGTATAGGAAAGCTTGCGATTGTAAATAAGTAGCAAAAATGAAGGCCGAAAAATAGCTCAGCAAGAATCTTTCCAAACCTATTTTATTTATTCCTGAAACCAGATAAACGCTAATAAATATTTTATTATATTCCAGTTAACCCTCCCGAAAACATTATATAAATCATAAATCTGCAGAGATTTCTGTTTTGGTGGCTTTAAAACGAGTTTCCATTTGTTGTTCGACTCGTGGATATGATAAGGATTTTAAGAGCTTTTCATGTTTGTCTCGTGACAACAATGAAGATTTATTTGTTTCGATTCCATTTCTGATAATTTTCTGTGTGAAATATTACCAATGCTGTTTTTTCGTCGTATATTTTCCACAAAGCTGGTGCAGTTGTGATCCCGACACACTACAAAGTGCATGATATGTAAAACGATAAACAGAGAAAGAGAATTCCATATGGCAACTAGAGTTTGGTTGCTGCATTGATAGTAGCTTTGTGCGCTTTTATTTCAACATTATTTAATTTATGACATTATAGTGTTAATTTGACACCTGCATCCTTTTATAGCTACAAACAGAAATTACTAAATTATATTTGGTCAAACAATTACACAAAATGGTATATTTATAAAACTTGTAACGTAAGCATTTGTAATCAATAAAATGTAAGCATGGTTGGTTCATGCGTGCCGCTATAATTCGCAACCCACCACCACCGCCCCATGGGGATTCTATGGTGTGGTAGCACTCCATCCAACATCTACGAAGAAGGTTACGGTTTGGAACTAAAGAGATTATGTTCGGAGTTATGGTGTTAATAGAGCACGTAGACATGGCGGGAGGTGAGGCGTAACATGGGCTCTTATGGGACTAAATGTTTTGCACCGAGTTGCGACAGATGACGCCATATTGATTGCGGGAACGTAATATGCACCGACTTCCGACTCTTGGCTTTTTGCACCGAGTTATGATGAAACCATTTTGTTTTTGATGACGTAATATGCACCGACTTCCGACTCCCGGGTTTTTGCACCGAGTTGCGACAGATGACAACGCCATCTGGTTTTTGATAACGTAAAGACGAGCCTGGACGATCGAAAACATAGGGTCTTATAGAAGTATATATGAAACGCGTTGCTGACTTGAACGGTCTCTCTTCCGCTCTTGTCACGTTCTCGTAACGTCTTCGTCACGTCCTCGTCATATTTTGATGACGTAATAACGAACCTGGATGGTCGGTAAATGAGTGATGGGCTCTTATGGGTCTACATCTGAGATGCGTTGCTGTCTTGAACGGTCTCTCTTCCGCTCTCGTCAGTTTCTCGTACCGTCTCCGTCACGTTCACGTCGCATTTTGGTGACGTAATTATGAACCTGGATGATCGGAAAAATGAGTGATTTGCTCTTATGGATCTACATCTGAGATGCGTTGCTGTCTTGAACGGTCTTTCTTCAGCTCTCGTCACGTTCTCGTAACGTCTCCGTCACGTTCTCGTCGCATTTTAATGACGTAATAACGAACCTGGATTATCGGAAAAATGAGTGATGGGCTCTTATGGGTCTACATCTGAGATGCGTTGCTGAATTAAACGGTCTCAATTCTTCTTAACGTCTACGTCACGTTCTCATCGCGTTCTCGTAGCGTTTCCTTAGGTTCTCGTGCAAAAACCTAGGAGTCGGAAGTCGGTGCATATTACGTCACCGCAACCAATATGGAGTCGTCATCTGTCGCAACTCGGTGCAAAAAAACGTAGTCCCATAAGAGCCCATGTTACGGCTCGCCTCCCGCCATGGCTACTCACATCGCACCGAGGTCCTCTTGTTGGAAGTCGGTGAAGCAGCTGGGAATTGAGTGCCGAGACTGGACAGAATGTTCGAGAGTATTGTAACACGTTCGAGAATGTTCTAGAATGTTCAAGATAGTTATGGAGCATCGGAGGGACTAACTGTTACGGCACGTTCTATGAGACCTAAAACTCACCACATATTACTCTTAAGTTATATAATGAGTATAAAATAAGAGAGAAAAAACATTTGCTTTTAAATGTTAAAAAAAAAAACTGGCTTTTACGCTTACTGGTTCATAGCTGATCGTGCATGTAAGTCTAAATGGGAAACGCAGATTGATTTGGATGAAACTCACTTTTCGATTTTGAACCAGTGAACTTTCAATGTTTACAAATTTATATTAAAATTAGTCTAATTAGATTAAAGATATAGTTAGCCTCCAAGATAGCGAGACATTGTTTAGAAATGTTTTATATTTTACCTTTAATTAAGCAAATACTTTAATTAGATGAAACCAGATGCACAAAGACGGCTTACAAAACTTTTGTATGAAGATATTATAAGTACATTGAACCTCTCCCTCCTCTGCACACTTGAGTATGTTAGCACATAGCCTAACCGAACTTCGAAACATAATATATTTCTTTCTTTATTTTCTTACTCAATTTTTAAAAGTAATTCAATTTATTTTTTTATAGATTTTTCTATAAAACTAATTCGTGAAATGGTTTTTATTTGGTGGTATACACCGTGTTTGATAAGTAACTGTGTGCCAATAAGTTCTCAAAAAGTAGGTAATTTGTGTACGCTTTAATGTGTGAACCTGCAAACATGAAACAGATAATCGACTTCGTTCCTTACTCTGTAGACCAGGGTCGATAATTTTTGAAACAAAAAAAAATAATAGTAGGATGAAACCCGTTAAAAAAGGACGAGACTATAACAAAAATGAAAGGAAAAATAATTTACGGGTGATCTGAGGTCGGGAAGTGGAAGGGGGTGAGTTTTTAAGGGTAAAAATCGGTGTATCTCGAATTCCAGCAAAACTACAAGTCCTAAGGAAAAACATTTAAAGTCAAAGTTGTAGGTAATAAAGAGACCTACAACTTTTATAATTGCACTTTTTTCACATAACCTCAAAATGTATGTGAAAAATTCAAATAATCAAGTTTTTGGTTTTTTATTTTTATCTTATGCAAAAAAAAAAAAAATTCACGAAATTTGGTGAAAACTTACCTTTTTATGTCCTAAAGACACTGTATTTTTTTTATTTGAAATATTTATTTTTTCACCTTATTTTGACTTAATATCGAAAAAACACCCTAATTTTCAATCGAAAATTATCGCGTCAAAATATCAGCTTTTTAAAAAGAGTCGGGGAGTTTTTTGTTCGTTGAAATTTCTTCTTTCTGATAATGTACAAAAATATATACATTACTATGGTAAATGTTCTCAGAAAATGCAAAGAAAAGAAAAAAAACTCTAATCCGAAATTTATAAGATAAAAATAAAAAACCCAAAACTTGATTATTTGAATTTTTCACATAAATTTTGAGGTTATGTGAAAAAAGTGCAATTCAAAAGTTGTAGGTCTCTTTATTACCTACAACTTTGATATTACATTTTTTTCCATAGGACTTGTAGTTTTGCCGGAAATCGAGATACATCGTTTTTTACCCTTAAAAACTCACCCCTTTCCACTTCCCGACCTCAGATCGCCCGTAAATTATTTTTCATTTTATTTTTGTTATATTCTCGTCCTTTTTTAACGGGTTTCATCCTACTATAATTATTTTTTTTCACTTTTTACCATTTTCAAAATTATTGACCCTGGTCTACTGGTGATCATATGCCATTAAACCACTTCAATGGTTGTTAACTTTTTATTTTTGCTCAAAGAGTATCATTTAACATGTCACTGTAATTAAAAATTTATATTTTCACTTAATATTAGTAAAACTACTTTTATAATAATTGTAATTATGGACAATAAACAATTATCTTTCAAATTTTAACAATCCTTTTTCGACTCTTATTATTATTTTATAGTGTCCGATCTATTGAACTTGATCTCTTTTGGACATTGATAATTTATTATCTTTAAAATTTTAACAATCCTATTTCGACTCGTATTATTAGCGAATTTCCATAGGAAAAATGAGCTATTGCAGTGGCCCTTATGGTAACACCCAAGGTCGGGAGTAGCAAATTAGCACCGATCGTGGTTCCCAGAACACGTTTTGGGGTGTAATTAATATATATATATGTACATATGTGTTCGCATCCTAGCGGCCGCCTTTTAAGTCTGATTTGGTTCAAATTTGGTACACACGTTGCTTGTCTACGTCGCTCGGAAAAAAATCTAACAATCGAAAGCACGTTTTTTGACCGAAAGTAACTATTTTTTGAGATTTTTCCTACGAGAATGAATTTGTTGTTGAGGTTTTCTACAAATATAAATGCAGGATGTTATTCTGCACATTTTGATTTTTTACGCGACCTTATAGCTCACTTGGTTGCCCCAAAATTGATCAAAACGTAAAATATCATAGAAGTACCCGGTTCAAAGCCATGTGGTGGATTCTACCGTGGGGTTGGCGTGCCAAGCACGCAATGCATATTGTATTGAAGATACTCCCAATACGGGGGTTGGCTTGCAAAGCACGCAATGTTTTTTTTGTTAAAGATACTCCTAATATTCGGAATGACGTGCGAAGCATGCAATGTATTGTGTAATGAAGATACTCCCAATATGCGGAATGGCGTGCGAACCATTTTGCAGCTATTCAGCACCGTCGTAAATAGACCTATTTCCCGAATTGTTGGTTAAGACCCTAAAACATAGGCCTATAAACTTAATTTTGGAAATTTGCTCAACTCACGTCAACGGTTAAGCTGCGTGGTCAAATTATTATTTAATAGTATCCGATTTATTGATTTAGGATGATATTTTAATTTAAAACATACAGAAATCATTCTAAAATTTTATATGTCAATATGTAGATACGTGCTGAAATATATCATATTTTACTAGTTCTTTAAAAGTACGACTGTCATGGTTTTGAAAAGTTAATGTAAAACTACTTACTCAGGCTGAATAACTTAAGCTATAAACTACGCTGTCACCTTGTATACTGACATGATATAGTCGGTTTAAAATTGAGTTTACTTTAAAGTAAAAGATAACTTTGTAGGTCACGAAACTCGTAAACATTTTATATACTTGGTTTACTTGAAAACAGATCCATCCAAAGTAGTTTAAAAGTAATATTTTACGTGATAAGACAAATTCGTATGTCTTAGTGAGGAAATCAAATACTGTACGATTGTAAAATCTCTCTAATAAGAATGTATTTACTAAAACACTTTTCAACGACAATGCCGCTATTTCCAGGAGAATATTCGTTAATATATAAAGTTTACATTAGTGAATATTACAATAATTATACATAGTGCACCTTTTTTTTATCAAGGTATAAATGTATACAATGCCGTGATATTAAATCTGATTTAATTACTTTGTTAGCCAATGAAAATGTATTAAATTAAAGCTGTCATTTATTACATTTATTAGATAACTAGCTGGCCCGATCCGGCTTAGCATAGATAAATCAAAGTTAAATGTATATTAAAAAAAATATATATATCAATCAAATATATTACACTATGTATTTCTTATTGGCATTTTTATCAACTTTGACCCACTCAAACCCCCCTGAAATTTCGAATTTTTTAAAAACCTTTCTTAGCGAGCACCTATGGCCCTAGAGGAAGCTACATACCAAATTTCGTTCCAATCCGTTTGGTAGTTTTTGAGGAATATTGATTTAGTAACTTTTACCCCCCCCCCAACCCCCCCTACGATTTCGAAATTTTTGAAACCTTTTCTTAGTGAGCACCTATGGCCCTAGAGGAGGCTACATACAAAATTTCATTCCAATCCGTTTGGTAGTTTTTTTAGAAATAGTGATTTAGTAACTTTGATCCCCCAAACCCTTCCTAAGATTTCGAATTTTTTGCCTTTCTTAGTGAACACCTACCTAGAGGAAGCTACATACCAATTTTCGTTCCAATCCGTTCTGTAGTTTTTGAGAAATTGTGATCAGTGTGTCAGTGGATTTGGCTTATATATATATAGATAATTGTTAGTTTAAATAACTTCATTTTGTCTGATACAATGTAAATTCATATTATATTCAGAGTGTTCTTAAATTCATTTTATCCCCCTCATTATTTTTGTTATTGAAAAAAGGTTACAAAACTTTGAAATATATCTTGAGTTGCATAAAAGGACACATTGTTTTACATATCTTTCTGACACTCTATGATTGGGGGGGGGGGGGGGGGGGTATCGGGCTAAACAATTTCAAACATAAAGGTAAGTCATGTAAAATAAGCTTATTAAAAGAGAAACACAATGGCGCAAACTAGAGATTAATATCTTACTTCATTTCAAATTATTGGACAATCAAAGTTCTGGGTAATAATATACAACCTATTTATTCCTAATATTAACAAATAAATAACCTGTTTTGATGTTAAGATAACAATATCATTTTCCACACAAAGTTTTGTTAACTTATTTTCAATAACAAAAATAATAAAGGGGGTTAAAGGGACTTCATGTACACTCTGCATACTTAAATGTATATTCTATGGAAAGTAAAAACATATTTCAAAGTAAGATCAATCACAAGGCTGTATATATCACGCTAAACCTAGCTAACAAGTTGAATTTGCTTTTAACAGCACTTACTACATTTTACAGTAAATGTTTTATTTTTTTTTTTTTTTTTTTTTTTTTTTTTTTTTTTTTTTTTTTTTT